>VDFB02164964.1:0-49614 GCA_007258455.2 Sequoia sempervirens | reverse complement strand
CATGCAACACATCATGAATGGGAACCAGCTTGCCATCCTCCCTCTAAAATAGAACAGTCCCTTTCCCAACTGGATTGATTTTGGACATGTTCCCCATAGAAATCTGGATTCGATGTCCTCCTCCTTATAACTAGAGAAGTACTCTCTAACCCCTATCATATGAAATGATGTCCCACTGTCTATATACCAAAACACCCCGGAGGTTGAGCTAGCCATACAAGCTATGAGAGCCAACTCATCCTCCATTCTACTAGAGAGCCTATCCTCGCGACTTGCTGTAAAGCTGTCATCTACTTTTCTTTCTTCCTTTGCGGGCAATCACTGACATAGTGGCCAAACTCGTGACAGCCATAGCACTTCACTTTGGATAAATCCTTCTTCTTCTTCTCACCTTGTGAATTTGATCCTTTGCTTGACCCCTTCTTTGCTTTCCCTTTTCCTGCAAGGGCAACATTCTCCTGTTTCGCCTCACTTTGCTGACTCTTGCTACTGGTCCTACTGACAAGACTTAGTCTAAGCTCCTCCTGAGTGAAGTCACTCCAAAGTCGATCCCAACTCGGCAAGGTGTCTCGTCCATTAATAACTTGAACATAGACATCCCACTGCTTAGTAAACCCATTTAGGGCTATCCGCACTAGCTCGTCATCACCTAGATTATCTCCAACAGCAGCCAACTCATCCTTGACAAGTCTAAGTCTGGTGAGGTAACTTGTCATGTCCTCTCCCTTGTTCATCCGAGTATTCCTCAACTTTTCTCTGAGAATCAGCTTCCGGTTAGTGGTAGCATTCTGGTACAGATTCAGAATGGCATCCCACATCTTCTTCGATGTATCTAACTCTGCGACATGTGGAACAATATAATCCTTGACACCATCAAGAATCAACCTCCTCACCTTGGCATCTTCCTTCTTATATGCTAAGAGCTGTGCTGGATCTGTAGGTACAGGTACAACACTGGTCACATATTCCTTGATCCCATTCTCTTCCAGCAACAAAGAAATTCTGGCTTTCCAGACACCAAAATTTGAGGCTCCATCCAATATGTCCTGATCTCTTAAACCTGCTGAGGCCATCTCAAAAGATAAAAGAAAACAAATAATAATAATAATTCTGAAGAGGCAGGATCTTTCCTTCCTGTGTTGAGCCTTATCTGCCCTCAGATCAGCTCTGATACCATGTGAAAATTCTATTGCAGTTACTGATTATTAATCTCCTATCTAATACATAGATTATTTGACTCTGGAAAATTAATTCACAGCAAACATTGAAAAATAACACAACTGCAACTTCACCAATAAACTCACAGGAATAGAGAAGAAAACATTCGCAATAATGAACACAATATTTTTGGACAAATTGTCCGTGGAAAACCCCAAAGGGAAACCACTGGCCAGCAGTATGAGGAATTATATTAAACTTCAGCAAAATTATGAATACAAACTCCGCTTTTGCCTCTAATGTAAGCAAGAGTCTCGCAATATCCTTTCCTCCTCAAAAATTCTTCCCCTTCAATTTCTCCCGCTGAAATTCCATACTGTTATCCCTAACGCTTATCATCAGTGTCTCTTGCTAACACTGCAAGACTATTTGCTCTCACTACAAATTTACTTGCTATCACTGCAAGTCTTTTTCAACTCTATACTTGTGTGTTCTCCAAATGCCCATTGATCCCCTTTTATACTTTTCTCATTGGAAAACCAATGGCCATGATTTAATCTCAATCAATGGCTAAGATTAAATAGACTCTAAAAACCCTAACTAACTGGATTCTAGAAGTCTCTAGGGGAATCAATTTATTTAATTACATAATTATCTAGAGAACTCAGCCCTTTCTGGAGGTTTCTAGAAAATAATTAAATAATTAAATAACACTACTTGGGAATGGAGACACCTGTCCAAGCTACATAAATTAACACCACAGTCACATCATAAGCATAACAAAGCATTACCAAGAAAACACTGTCGATCCAAATATCCAAAACGGAGGGGTGTTACAAGTTTCTTCAAAGCATCTCATTATTTTTCTTTTTCCTTTTTAACTCTAAGGAAATCTACATCTAATCTTCCTACTATATCCTATTTTAAGTTTTTCACATCAAGATTTACTTAGATATAATGAAAGTTTAATAATATATAAATTATTTTCAAATTTATATTAATGAATTTTGGGAACACATTCATGTCATTATATATTATAAACTTCTCATTAATAAATAAGTTTGAAAATATAATACAAATTTAGTTGAAACTAAAATATATTATAAACATGTATATCGTTTTAAATATAGGGTATAATCTTAACAAAAATAATTAAAGTCAATCAAATGAAAAGATAATATTAAATTCTACATGTTGTAATAACTATTTGATGAGAAACCATAAATTTAAAGATATAAATAAAAGAAAGTAAATTTTCTAAAGACGTCTGAAATATATTTATCTAAATGATATGAAGTAATATTAATCTTGAAATGCATATCTAGCCTATAATAATTTTAATTTTAAATATATGTAATATTTATCATAATCTTAATAGACAACTTATAAAATTAATGACTTAAATTTTATGTACTTAATAAAATATGCATCAACCTCTGTGTGTATTTGTTTTGTAGGTATTTAATAGCTTTCTAGATATTTTCCTACAATCAGTTTGTAACACTACTTTTTATTCCATTTTTAATTTCATATTTTTATTTTGTTCGTTTCAATTTATCAATCTCTCTAAAATCTATGCATAATTTTTTATTAAATTTATAATGCATTAAATTTTTCTAGTCAATTTTCATTTGTGTTGACATTAAATACTATTACATACATCATGATATTGAAAACACACATACAACTAAAAAATATATGCAAATCTATACATCGAGATATGTCACAGAACAAATTCAATAAAATATTTGTTTTATTGAAAAGACGTGTACAATCTTTCATAAAAAAAATCTGAAACAAGATCTAGAAAATTATTGTAACTAGCTTCTAGAGTGACTCAATAATTTTTTTTAAATAATATGAACCAATTATTTATTTTTACCATTTGTTGTAAATCAAATATTTGAGATGTGAGTTTGATTTGGTTATGGTGTATTCATAGGAGAAAGTGTACTAAATTTTACTTTTTTCTAGATAATAACAAAGAAGGATAAGGTATGAAATGTTTTTCATATTTGTGTCATGTATTGTTTGCTAACCTATGTAAACCCCATTATAATATTTTATTTTATTTTTGGTATGTTATGATATACATGGCAAATGAATGTTAGGTTCTGACTGCAAAAAAATATGATTTCAATTATTTAAATTCTTCTATCAATTGGAATAATGGTCTCATCAAGGTCAATTCAAAAGAACCCTTATAAAATAAATTTGTTGCTCACAAGATTTCTAGATTCTTCAAACTCAAAGCCCCTTGGTGCTATTTTCTTTAATCCTAGTTTCAATTTGAATTATTTTTGTTTATTTTTTTAAGGTTTTTCTTTTGTGACTATAATTTCCTAATCAACCAGATTCTCAAGTGTACAAGTTTATTACATTCATGGCATAGACTTCTTTGTTCAAACAACTTTATTGATTCCCTACATTCAACTTTTGTTTAATGTGATCTATCTAGGTTTATCATGTTAAATTTGCTTGCAATCATTTTTATATCCAAATTCACCTTTTCTTTTATATCTATGGTTGTTTGATCAAGCTTCCTTTATTTATTGGACCTATATTAATCAAATAAGGTTTGGATGATACTTCACATCCAAGTTTCTTCAAAGCATCTCATTACTTTTCTTTATCCTTTTTAAATCTAAGGAAATCTAGACCTAACCTGCCTTCTATATCCTATTTTAAGTTTTTCACATTAAAATTTACTTAGATATAATGAAAGTTTAATAATATATAAATTATTGTCAAATTTATATTAATGAATTTTGGGAACACATTCATGTCATTATATATTATAAACTTTTCATTAGTTAATAATTTTGAAAATATTATACAAATTTAGTTGAAACTAAAATATATTATAAACATGTATATAGTTTTAAATATAGGGGATAATCTTAACAAAAAAAACTAAAATCAATCAAATGAATAGATAATATTAAATTATGCATTTTTTTATAACTATTTGATGATAAACCATAAATTTAAAGATATAAATAAAAGAAGGTAAATTTTCTAAAGATGTTTGAAATATATTTATCTAAATGAAATGAAGTAAAATTAATCTTGAAATGCATATCTAGCCTATAATAATTTTAATTTTAATTTTAAATATATGTAATATTTATTATAATCTTAATAGACATCTTATAAAATTAATGACTTAAATTTTATTTACTTAAGAAAATCTTGCATCAACCTCTATGTGTATTGTTTTGTAGGTATTTACTAGTTTTCTAGATATTTTCCTACAATCAATTTGTAGCACTCCTTGTTATTCCATTTTAAATTTCATATTATTTTTATGATTATTTTATTTATTTAGACTATTTGAAAATATGTGTGGGTGTGATTTATTTAAATGCAATAAATAAAGTTTGGTTTTGATATGATGTATAAGCATTATTTTTATTATTTATTTAGACTATATGAATGTATCTATGGGTGTGCTTTGTTTAAATGCAATAAATAAAGTTTGGTTTTGAAATGATGTATATAGTATTATTTTTATTATTTATTTAGATGATCTAAATATATTTGTGGGTGTGTTTTATTTAAATGCAATAAATAAAGTTTGGTTTTGATATGATGTGTACAATATTATTTTTATTATTTAATTAACAATCTAAATATATTTGTGGGTGTGTTTTGTTTAAATTGGATGGTTATGTATTTTCAAGTTTTTGTTAGGAAGGGAATATTAATGTGTCTATTTGATGCAATTTTGTTTTATTCATTTTTCAATCCTCGAATGGTTTTGAAAATGCTAGTTATGTATTTTTGGATTGGTTGGTTTTTGAAATAGTCATTGCAAGAATAAAATTATTGTTTAATATTTTATTTAAATTTACAACACATTGAATGTTTTGGTTAAGTTTTCAACTCTATCAATGTTTTGAATGACAATGCACACTATTATCATAATATGATGAGGTGGAAAAATAAATTAATCCAAAAGTTACTTCTACCTACAATGAAACAATCTGCAATTATTTTGTTTGTTTCAATTTATCAATCTCTCTAAAATATATGCATAATTTTTTATTAAATTTATAATGCATTAAATATTTCTAGTCACTTTTTAATTGTGTTGACATTAAATACTATTGCATACATCATGATATTGAAAACACACATACAACTAAAAAATATATGCAAATATATACATCGAGATATGCCACAAAATAAATTCAATCAAATATTTGTTTTGTTGAAAAGATATGTACAATCTTTCATAAAAAATATCTGAATCAAAATCTAGAAAATTATCGTAACTAGCTTCTGGAGTGACTCAATTATTGTTTTCAAATAATATGAACCAGTTATTTGTTTGTACCATTTTTTGTAAATCAAATATTTGAGATGCGGATTTGATTTGGTTATGGTGTATTCATAGGAGAAAGTGTACTAAATTTTACCTTTTTCTAGATAATAACAAAGAAGGATAAGGTATGCAATTTTTTTCATATTTTTGTCATGTATTGTTTGCTAGCCTATGTAAACCCTATTATAATATATATCTTTTTTTGGTATGTTATGATATATATTGTAGAGGAATGTTAGGTTCTAACTGCAAAAAAATATGATTTAAATTATTTAAATTCTTTTATCAATTGGAATGATGGTCTCATCAAGGTCAGTTGAAAAGAATCCTTATATAATAAATTTGTTACTCACAACATGTCTAGGTTCTTCAAACTCAAGGCCCCTTGGTGCTATTTTGTTTAATCCTAGTTTGAATTTGAATTCTTTATGTTTAATTTTTTAAGGTTTTTCTTTTATGACTATAATTGCATAATCAACCACATTCTCAAGTTTACAAGTTTATTGTTCATAGCATAGCCTTCTTTGTTGGAACAACTTTATTGATTCCCTAGATTCAACTTTTTTTTAATGTGATCTATCTTAGTTTATCATGTTAGATTTTCTTGGAACCATTTTTTAATCCAAATTCACCTTTTTCTTTATATCTATGGTTGTTTGATCAAGCTTCCTTTGTTGATTGGACCTATATTAATCAAATAGGGTTTAGATGATACTTCGCATCCAAGTTTCTTCAAAGCATCTCATTAATTTTCTTTTTCCTTTTTAACTCTAAGGAAATCTAGACCTAATCTTCTTTCTATATCCTATTTTATGTTTTTCACATCAAGATTTACTTGTGTTTTTGTCTTAGTGGACCTTTTAAATCCAAATTTACCTTCTTATTTTTTTCCTTTCTACCTCTAAGGAATTCTAGATCTAATATGCTTTATATATCATATTTTAATTATATTTCATGTCAATATTTACTTGTGTATTTGTCTTAATTGACCTTTTAAATCCAAATTTACCCTTGATTTAAACCACGTTATTTTTTTTTTGCATTTGATTCAATTTCTATAAAAAAATTAGTTATTTTTTTAAAATTATTTAGTAATTGTTTAGACCCAAACCCTATTACAACATGTCCACTATAGGACTTCATAAATTCAACTTGAAAGAAAAACTGCTACAACTCAGTTCCAAATTCAAAGACATCATTAAACATGCACTCAAATGTGATGATATCATGAAAACCATCTAGATTGATAAATTGGACTTAACCTCATTGCTGAAATTCCTTTAATTTTTTATAATTTGACCTATGGTAGAATTCAAAACCCAAAATAATTTTAACCTATTTTCAATCTATTTTCCCATCCAACACTTGCTTGTTCTTCTTATCCATTCCTAACCCAATTTGATTAATGTATCTTAGTTTAATTGTTTTTATGTTTGAGTTTTTGGTTTCCTTAGTGGATTTTTCCTACCTTATGTTCGGACCCTATTTGCCATATGTTTGAATTGTTTTTTTTTTCATCTATTCCTTTTCATGCTAAGTCATCTTTTCAAAATTGGGATCCAAACACATGTTAGATTCTAGTTTATTAGCTGATAGGCTTATTGTGGGAACACTTTGGCTATGAATTTCATAAAACTTCCTAGTTTTAAAAATTTCTGGTGTGTAGCTCTCGGTTGGAAAAAAGGTGGCAAGTTTAAATGAAATAAATAACATTAAATAAAAAATAAATGCATTTGGCACGTCAATAGAGAAGGCCAGTCAAATTGAACACTAGCTGGCAGAGCTTGGCACTTCAAAATTAATTGATGTATGATTTCCATATAGTGGTGATAGTTTGGTGATGGTTGTAATAACACCTATCATTTAAAACTTGAGAAAACATGGCGAAGCAATAAAACAGTTTGCACAATTTTTTATAAGGCATTGTTGGGTGTCGTTTTGTGGCTTTACTTGCTATGAGAGCTCTAAACCACCACTATGACTAGCTCTATTATTTCATTTATGGTCTCCATATAGTGGAAATGTTTGCAAGGCAATAAAATAGTTTATCTTGTTGTGTAAGTCGAACTGCTATCAACACTATGAGATGCAATTCTTCTGTTTTGTGGTTTTTTTTGTCTCTAATATTTTTCTTTAATTTTTGTAGTGGTTTGAGAAAGAAGGAATTTGAAAGAAAGCCAATGGGAAGAAGTACATTTGGAAAACCCCTTTAAATCAAGCAGGAAGAGGTACATTTGGAAAAAACCCTTTGTAGAGGATTTCAAAAATAGTATTTCAAAAATAATTTATGTTATTTCCATACGACACTGTTGATTGTTGTTCTGTAGCTTTATGTACCATAGAAAAAAGTATTTCTTGCTTGATATGGGAATAATTGATGATAAAATGGACTTAATGATGCCTTTATCTAGTGTTGTGAGGTGGTTTACACATCCACACTAGGTCTTGGACCCTTGCAAACTAAATAAAATGTATCTATTAATGTCTTGTAAAGGTTTTGTAAAGTGTTGTAAAAGACTTTCACACATCTCTAGACTTAATGAACCCATTTTCCCTTAATTAAAAAATATAAAATGTATTTAATTGCATTATCACATCAACCTAGAATGCTTGTAAATTAAACTTAACTTTAATCTAGTGTTGTCATGTGTCCTACACATTCACATTGGATGTTGTGCCTCTATGCCTGCTATGTGGACCTCATTTTATTGTTGTAAAGTGTATTTTGATGCAGGAGCATCCAGTGGTGTGAGGGAAATCCTACATCACCCAAAAAAAAGAAAGATTTTAATTTTCTATTGGTTGTTTCTTTGATGTTTTTTCATTTTTGGATACCCCTTTAGCTATTAAAATATTTGGAAGCTAAATTTGAGGCCCTTAGAGGCTCCGGATGGGCCCAAAAATTTGTGAAAACCCAAAGTAGTTAGTCATAGGCCCTACATTGTGCCACATTGTCTTTTCGAGAGCTTTTTGAAAAGGTATTATCATTGAAAATCCGACAGTCGGATTAAAAGTTATGGCTTCCAAAAGTTGGTACATTTTTAGAAATGTGCTAATTTTTGAATGTGAATTCAAATGTGAATTTCAAATTGTAATTTGGGTGCCAAACCACTAAAACTAAAATTTGATTGTTGTTTTGGCTCCAAATTGGAAAGGAGCTCTATTTATGGGTGAGATTTCTAATTTTTGGTAGCTTTTTGGGGAAAAGAGTCTGCATGCTGCGAAAGGGGGTCTTTTGTAATTTCTGTAATTTCAATAATTTGCATGTATTGCAAAGCTTGAGGATTTGTGATCCTTTTCATGTAAGAAGTTCCATTCTAAATAATTATAAAAGCTCCCTAGTTATTGGCATCATTTTTTGTGTCTCGGGTTTGCTCCCTCATCATATTTAATCATAGTTTCATATTGAATTTTGTGTCCCAATCCCTAATTGACCATTACATCATCATTAATAGGCCCCTATGGCCCCATATTATGCATCTTGAGGCTTGAATTGATCAAATACCCAATAAAATCATCATATGAACCTAATTTATGCATTCCCCAACAACCTAGTTGGCAAATGGGCCCCTCTGGGACTAATTTTCCATTTGCGGTGAATGAGTCCCTTCTAGGTGGGGCTAATTTATCCAAGGTGGAAAATTAGTCCCATTTGTGTCATTTTTGAGTTTTGAGCAGGACAAAGTTGGATTTTAAGTTTTATTTTTCTCCATGTCGGCCTTGGGGATCCAATTAATGGGAAAATAAGGTGAATTGCCTATAAATACAAGTCTCTAAACCCTAAATTAGAACTATTCTTCATTATTCATCCATCATTCTTCTATCCCAAGTCAAGCACGTTAGGGTTTTATCATCTCAAGTCACCAAGATAACATCTTTTAGACATTCAAGGGTGGATCCTTCATATTGTTGTAGCAATCTAAGATCAATCATCATGGCAAGATTTAGACATCTTGAAATCTTGGAAATCATTGAATATCAAGTTGCAAAGTTTTTGAAGACATCTCCTAGTTGAAAAAGACAAAATATCAACAAAAAGTCACTTCTAGACTCAAAAATCAAACTTTCAGAGGTGGACACCTATCAGGAACCAGAGTGTAGACCGAAGACTTCAGTTTCCACTTTTGGATTTCAAAAATTCAAAAGTGGACTGATTCACCATTGATGGTGAATGAGTCTCACTACTAGCCCTAAATAGGGTTTTCTGTATTTTTGGATACCCATTTATTAGAAATAAGCTCCAGAACAATTTCCTAGATCTAGGACTAATTCAACCATAATGGTGAATGAGTCCCAATAGGACAAATTTCTAGCATCAATAACATTTCAGAAGTCATTCTGAGTCTCTAGAAAGTTCTTAGGTGTGCACCTTCATTTTCATTCATTTCTGTTACAGTTTGCATTCATTTCTAGGTGTTTTTGCATATCACAATGTGTTTTCAAAAAACTTGCATTTCAATAGTTTTGCATTAGTAATCCATCCATTTTATCAGTTTATTGCATTTAGGTCATTTCATTTAGGCATACTTTCATTGTACTTGCATTAGTTTGAGTGAACCACCTAGATTTTGTGTGGGATCTATCTCTTTCTTTTAAGTGAAAAACCCTAATGGAGCAAGAGAGTCATAGCATCCTACACCCTAAAATCTATGGTTCACTTTACCAATATTGTTTTATTTATGGTTTCCATGTAGTGGTGATGGTTGCAAGGCAATAAAACAGTTTAGGTTATATAGTTTATGATATTTTCCATAATGAATTGTTGATTGTTGTTCTTTGGCTTTAGCTATATTGTTTCATTTATGGTCTCCATATAGTGGGGATGGTTGCAAGGTGATAAAATAGTTTATGTTGTTTTTTATAAGGCACTATTGGAAATGGTTGCAAAAGAATTAAATAGTTTATGTTATTTATAATAAGGAATTGTTGACTATTGTTGTAAGTCCAACTGATATTAGCACTATGAGCTGTCATTCTTTTGTTTTGTGGTTTTTTTGGCTCTAATAGCTTTCTTTTCTCTTTGTTGTGGTTTGAGAAAGAAGGAAGTTGAAAGAAAGAAAGTGGGAAGAGGTGCATTTGGAAACCCCCTTTAAAGCAAGCGATAAGAGGTACATTGGGAATCAACCCTTTGTAGAGGATTTTGAAAACAATACTTGTTGTTTTGAGAATTCTGATGGCATGGAAATATTATTTCATGTATGTTTTCCCTATAGTTCATTTATGGTTTCTATGTTCTAGTGATGGTCGCAAAGCAATGAAATAGTTACAATATATGTTATCTTCCATAAGCCATTCTCAAATGTTGTTTGGCAATAAAATAGTTTATGTTGTTTTCAATAAGGCACTATT
The DNA here is from genome assembly GCA_007258455.2 of Sequoia sempervirens. NCBI lineage: Eukaryota > Viridiplantae > Streptophyta > Pinopsida > Cupressales > Cupressaceae > Sequoia > Sequoia sempervirens. The sequence goes on along the minus strand of VDFB02164964.1, from coordinate 38,780 downwards.
GGGAAAAAAATTGTCTAGGTGCAGGTTTTTTGCATGGGTTGGTTACTTTGAATTTTTATATTTTTGTGGTTTTTTTTGTCTAGGTCACTATTGAAACCAATATTGTTTCATTAATGGTTTCCATGTTGTGTTGATGGTTGCAACACAATAACATAGTTTGTGTTATACAGGTTATTCTATTTTCCATAAGGCATTGTTGATTATTGTTCTCTAACTTTAGCTATATTGTTTCATTTTTGATAAGGAACTCTTGTAACAAGAATTTTTCCAAGTGCAGAGTTATTTTGTTTTTTTTGCATGGGTTTGTTGTTGTGAACTCTTTCATCATCTAGGTCATTTTTGAAGCCAATATTGTTTTATTTATGGTTTTCGTGTGGTGGCGATGGTTGCAAGGAAATACAACAGTTTATGCTATTTTCCATAAGGAATTGTTGATTGTTGTTCTTTGGCCTTCAATAAATTATTTCATTTATGGTTTTTGTGTAGTGGCAATGGTTACAAAGCAATAAAATAGTTTACATTATTCTTGATAAGGCATTGTTGAAAATTTTTGTGTGGCTTGCAGAAATAGTTTGTGCTATTTTCCATAAGCCATTGTTGATTGTTGTTTTGTGGCTTTAGCAATACTATTTCATTTGTGGTTTCCATATAGTGGTGATGGTTGAAAAGGAATTAAACAGTTTATGTTATTTCTAATAAGGCATTATTGACTATTGTTGTGTAACTTCAGCTACTATCAACATTCTGAGCAGTCCCTGTGACTAGGGTTCCCCTATTTAGTTTTACTTGTTGTTTTGAGAATTCCTACGACATGTCAATATTATTTCATGTATTTTTTCCCTATAGTTCATTTATGGTTTCTGTGTGTTGGCGATGGTTACAAAGTAATGAAACGGTTACAATTTATGTTATCTCTCATAAGCCATTCTCGAGTGTTGTTTTCTAGCTTCAATAATATTACTCCATTTATGGTTTTCATGTACTGGAGGTGGTTGCAATGCAATAAAATAGTTAATGTTTTTTTTCAGTGAGCCATAGTTGGTTGTTGTCTAGCTTCAGCTGCTACAGCCTTTCATGTTCTCCCTCTTCCATGTTCTACCTACTTATGGTGAGATCAATGTTTCCTATTACACTTAATATACAATCTATCATTCTAAAAATTCCTTTTTTGAGGCTCAAACAACAACCCCCACCAGTACATAGAAACCATGCATGGAATAATGCTTTTGTGCCAAGCCCTACCAACTAATGTTTAATATCCCAGGCTTTCTCTATTTTCATGCCAAATGCTTTAAATTTTTTGGCTTTATCACCTCTTTTTTTGTCTTGTTATATTGCCACGCATTGAATAATTTTTTTTTAACCGAGAGCTTCATGTGAATGTTTTCTACATCTAATTTCACATACATAGATATCTACACATAGGGAAAATAAAATGAAAGACAATAAAACAAGGATTTCTCTCCACCCAACCATATTAACTTTACCAACTGGGAGTTGCATGCTAGATATGAATATTGTCTATATATATGAATGTTTTATGCATCTAATTTCATATACATAGATATATGCATGTATGGAAAATAAAATGAAAGACAACAAAAGAGGCTTTCTCTCCATCTTGTCATAGTTTGGTGGGAGCCTCATGGTGCAATATGGTTGGGTGGATAACAAGCCTTATTTTCTTGTCTTTCATTTTACTTTTTGTTATGCGCAAATATGTATATATGTCATATTATATGGAAACAATATTCATTCAGACTCCTCCCTATGTTTATTATTTTGGGAAAAATAGTTGTTATTTGTTTGAGCCTTGATAGGGTATTCTTGGAGTGATAGGCTATATATTAAGTGTTATATGGAACATTGATGTCACCATTGATTGCAATGATAGAAAATGTATGTTTTTGGTTTGATATTTTGTGAGAGCATAAACTATTTTTTAAATCCTCTACAAAGGATATTCCAAATGTGGCTCTTCCTGCTTGCTTTCTTTCAGCTGCCTTCTTTGTCCAACGCAAAAAAAAAAATGCCAAAGAGCAAAAGACCAACTATTTTTTAAATCCTCTACAATGGGATTTTTTTCCAAATGTACCTCTTCCTACTTACTTTAAAGGGGTTTTCCAATTGCACCTATTCCCGCTTGACTTCTTTCAGCTTCTTTCTTTCTCAAACCACAAGAAAGAGAAAAAAAACTATTAGAGACGAAAAAAACCACAAAACAGAAGAATTCACAGTAACAAACCCATGCAAAAAAAACAAAATAACCTCCCACCTTCACAAAACCTCCACCACTCATCGAACTTTCACCTTCATAGGAGCTCGCCAATGAAAACCCTAGTCATAGTTGTGGCTCAGAGCTCTCATAGTAGGTAAAGCCACATAACGACACCCAATAATTCCTTATCAAAAATTGCACAAACTATTTTATTGCTTTGCTATGTTTTCTCAAGTTTTAAATGGAAAGTGTTATTACAACCATCATCACTATAGAGAAAGCATACATCAATTAATGTTGACATGCCAAGCCCTACCAATTTGTGTTCAATTTCGTTAGCCTTCTCTATCGACTTGTTAAATGCTTATATTTTTTCATTTGAATTTTCCACCTTTTCCCTGGTCAGGGTCATACACCAGAAGTTTTAAAAATTGGGAAGGTTGATGAAATTCACAGCCAAAGTGTTCCCATGCAGGTTCAAGAGAAATCCCTCTTTTGTTGTCTTTCATTTTGTTTTCCCTATGTGCAGATATATATTTATGTGAAATTAGATGCAAAAAACATTCATATATACAAACGATATTCATATCCAACATGCAACCCATTTTGTTTTTTTTGCATACATTTGTTACTGTAAATTCTTCTATTTTGTGGTTTTTTCCCTCTTTGACAGACAATATTTATATCCAACATGCAACACATTTTTTTTCATGGGTTTTCTACTATGAATTTTTCCAATTTGTGGTACATACATAGATATCTACACGTAGGGAAAATAAAATGAAAGACAACAAAAGAGGGAATTCTCTTGATCCTTCCATGGTTTGGTGAGAGCCTATGAGGCTTCGTGGCCCAACATGGTTGGGTGGATAGAATACCTTGTTTTTTTGTGTTTCATTTTATTTTCCCTATGTCCAAATATGTATTATGTCATATTAGATGCAAACAACATTTATACATACTCCTCCCTACATTTATTCTTTTGGGAAAATAGTTGTAGTTTGTTTGAGCCTCAATAGGGAATTCTTGGAATGATAAGCTATATATTAAGTGTTATATGAAACATTGATGCCCTTTTTTATCCTTCATCACTTTAATTGAACATTGGGTCCTCATGTTGTGGTGACATAGAGATCGCAATCAGCCTTTGGCATTGCAACACTCAGCTTTTTAAAGAGAAACCCCAACAATGTTGGTGAACTTTGGTTCTCCCCAAACTGTTGAATAGCCCTCGGGCACCAATCCTGAAAGTTTTTTTATTGTTTCCTTTTTGCTACTGATAATTGTATCAGCTCTTTTCCATGTGCATCCTATGAATTGTGAATATGCTTCATTTGAATTAATAGTCCATGTAATATATGGTCTAAACAATTTATATTTGACCTCTATATTTTTCCTTTTCCTTTTGCTTTGCTGGCCATTTGGAGTGGCCTATGTGTTAGAAAAAAAGGGTTGCAGTTTTGAGATGTATCAACATTGTTATGTTCTTCCTTGTTTGTATTCAGCAAAAAATATAATTTTTTTTGCTTCTTGCTTGACCTTGCCCTCCTTTCATATTCATCTATTATATGTAATTTTGAAGTTGTGATCTTGTAACCATGTATAATTATCTATATATCTACATGCTGGATCCCAATAATTGATTCATTTTGTGCTACCTCTTTCCCCCCTTTGCTTCTAGAGTGTTGTCACAGTCTTGAACATCTCATTCCTTTGGTAAAACTTAGTTGAGAAAAAGTTCCTTGTAGGATTCAAATGTGTAGATAGCCTTGATAGGGCATGTAATATGATCTATTAATGCTTGAGATGTCATTCCATCCCCGGTTCTTCAACTAATTTATTTTCATAAAATAGGTGGTGATCAAAGCCCGAACGACCATTACAAATTTGTCCTCTCTGATGGATTAACCCACATGCAAATAGGAACTTTTCCTGCAAGATACAATGATCTTTTGTTTGTAGGGACATTGAAAATAGGTTCCATCTTGTTCTTGAAAAACTTTGTGTGTAGGAACCTATAGGATTCAAATGTGCAGCCAACCTTGACAGGGCATGCAGTAAGTTCCTTGTAGGATTCAAATGTGTGGCCAGCCTTGACATGGCATGCAATCCAATCTATTAATGCTTGAGATGTCATTCCATCCCTGGTTCTTCAACTAATGTCTTTTCATAAAATAGGTGGTGATAAAATCCCAGTCGACCATTACAAAGTTGTCCTCTCTGATGGAACCCACATGCAAATGGGAACTTTTCTTGCAAGATACAATGATCTTTTGTTTGCAGGGATGTTGAAAATAGGTTCCATCTTGTGCTTGACAAACTATGTGTGTAGGAACCTATGAGAATCAAGGTTGGCTATTGTTTTTCACTCCTTGAACTTGTTGTTGTATGCTTTCCAATTTGTGGGTCCCACCTTTTTTAATATTTGATCTTGGTGTAGTTCTAGGGTGATTTTTATATTGTCCTTAGATGTCAAAATGTAAGATTATCAATTAACTAGAACACCTAGATATTTGTTTAAAGATCAGGAAGAACAAATGATGGGATCAAAGTTGCCTTCCCCATCCAAATGAGCCTCAAAATTTGGGATTCATACATAACCAATAGCACATAGTTCTCATGTAAATATTAGTCTTGTTAAAGGCTTGAATATTTACCAAACCAGATGGACAATAAAAGGTTAGGTGACAACTAAAAGGGATATGTTCCATTACAATAAACAAGGACATGAGGGACAAGTATTCAAATTTTACATTATTGATAGTGAGGGAACATAAATACGAATCACTTTCTTTAATAACACAAAAAAAATTCATTATGATAGGATTCAGGTGGGATGCACTTATTGTGTGTCAAAAGGCTCAGTCAAACAAGTGGATAAGAAATTTAATAAGTTGAACAACCACATGGAAATTATTTTAGATCAAAACTTGATATTGAAGTGTTGTGATGATGAGACCTTTGTGCCAAACAAAGCATTTAAATTCAACCCAATAAATGAAATTTCAAACTATAGCAATAACACTTTCATTGATATTATTGTGGTTGTGGTGCATGTAGGGAAGGTAGCAACTATTCAAATTAAGGATCAAAATGAAACGATTTGAAGAACTACAAACTTAATGATTTGTCATCCTCTTATATTAATGTTAATTTGTGGGGTCCAAATTGGGAAGCAAAAGGTGACAAGCTAGAAAGGTTGTGCACTCCTAGTTCTGTTGTCATACTTGCTATTAGAAATGGTCGTGTTGGATATTTCTATGGAACTATTGTAAATACATCCATAGGGACTACTCTATACATAAATCTTGACATCTCAGAAGCATAGGCCTTGATGGAACATGGAAATGTTGAGCCACCTTCCATAGAACCCTCACGACCAGTGTCTTGAAAGGTTGATTTGGCCAATGGAAGAGTCACTATTGGATATATCTTGGACCATTGTATTGCCAAGTTTCTAGAAATTTTGTAGGCTACTGTCAAGGCAAAAGTGAAATATATTAAAACTGATGCATTTTGTTATGCTCCATATCCCTTGTAGGTCAATGGAAGAAAATGCAAGAAAAAGTGTGAACAGTCTTCCAATAATATGTGGTACTACCCTAAATGCTAGAAAACTATGCCTAATTCTGACTTTTGATATTTGTTGTAGCTGTTGGAAACACAAGGAAAGACAACTAAGAGGGGGGGGTGAATCAGTTTTCACAGAATATTTAAACTTTCTAGAATTTACTTAACTTAATCTTAGATCTAATGAATGAAAAATAAACCATAAACAATCAACACATCAGAAACATAGAGAATACGTATATTTTTTACATGGAAACCCTGTTAGGGGAAAAACCATGATGGATGTTAGTCCACAATATTATACCCTGTTAAAATTATAATGAAGGATAATGGGAATGCACATGCATTCAAGCACACTGCCTAGAGCTCACTTCACAAGCCTGACTACAGTTCTAGTTAAGCACAAAAAACCTTCTTCACACTTCACTCAAATTTCTTCTCACTCTGCTCTACAATCAAATGATTAGAACACTATTCACACATTTTCACTTTCTCTGGCATACATTTTATCTTATGCACACTAAATTTTCTCAAACAATCACTCTTATATATCTGCAACATAGAATTACATTAACTTAGTCAGCCAAAAGTATAAAACATATTTACAATGTCAGCACAAATTTACAAATACATTTTCAATGTGGATCAAACATCGTTAGCTAATATTATGATGAGAACCAAAACAATATCCTCAAGCGAGCCAAACATTCAAATTCCAATCTTCAAGGATCCACAATACATTACAACCATCATGTCGGCCAAGAACATGAAAACTCGAACATACCGAGAAAATTTTTTGACCACAAGCACACCAATCAACACGGATGTACAAAAAAGATAGAGAATGATCTAGAGGCATCCACAAACAACAAGAACTAACAAAGAATCATCTGCAGCAACAAAAATTTCCAAAATCACATAAACTTCAATTAGGAACACTGACATAACCAACAAAAATACTGTTAGAACACAACTGTTCATAGAATGATCAAATCTTCATGCGAACCTTTGAAATTTATGGTAGATGATCTAGATACTCCTATCAATAAACCCTTTAGTCTACAACAACTAATCTTCAATGTATATAACATGACACCTTCATGACCTTCAATGTTCCACTGACAACCTGCAATTCTTCTTTTAACAATTTTCTCAATATCCTTGACATATACAACCTTCAATACAATAATGCTAATAGTGTTGACATCAATGACAACCAAATTTCAGCAACACAACCACAACATCCAACAACCTCCCCCTTTGACATTGATGGAAACACATGATGTGAAAAATACCATCAACACAACTACACTAGCTCTCCCTTTAGTTTTGACTCTTCTCCTCAATTTCTCTTCTCCCCTTAAAGGATTTTTCACATTTCTCTTCTCCCCCTTTGACATAAATTGCAAAGATAAGCATTATATTCCCACATAAAATCTCTAAACCACATATCTGTGCATCTCACTACTCCCATTGAGTAGCAACCATGAAAACATCAATCTAGATCAAGAAATATCTATGAAGCACATAGATTGATGCAAATAAATACATCTCTAGTTCATATCAAGAGGGATAATCACCCCTAGCATCCCTCTAAGATACTCAAAAGTATCCTTTGATAACGGCTTGGTGAAAATATATGTAACTTGTTCTTTGGTAGGCACATATTCCAGTCTGACTTATTTCTCATTCACATTTTCCCTCAAGAAGTGAAACTTGATTGATATATGCTTGGTCTTAGAGTGTAGCACCAGATTCTTTGATATGTTAATTGCACTTGAGTTGTCATAGTATATGGCAACAGGTTCATCATATACTACTCTAATATCTTTCAGCATCCTTTTCATCCACATCACTTGGGTACAATTATTTGCAGCAGCAATATACTCTACCTCAACAGTAGATAGAGAAATAGAATTCTACGTTTTTCTCAACCAAGACACCAGCTTCTTCCCTAGGAAGAAAGCACCACCACTAGTACTCTTCCTATCATCAACATTTCATGTCCAATCCGTATCAGTGTATGCATTCAAAGTAAGATCATCATCCTTAGGATACCAAAGCCCAAAATCAACTATTCTTTTAAGATACCTGAAGATTCTCTTTATAGCAGTCACATGAGATTCTTTTGGATCAGCCTAAAATCTAGCAACCATACATACAACATTCATAATGTTTGTTTTGGTTTGAGTTAAGTAGAGAAATCCACCAATCATTGACCTGTATCTTGTTTGATTTTCCTTAGGAGAGTCATCATTTTGTGTTAACTTTCATCCAATCACCATGGGAGTACCAACAAGTATTGAGTTTTCCATGCCAAAATTCTTCAACAACTCTCTCACATATTTGGACTAAGATATGAAGATCCCCTTATCTAACTAAGTAACTTGCAATTCTAGAAAGAACTTCATCTCTCCAATCATACTCATCTCAAATTTATTCTTCATTTCATTAACAAACTTCATACATAGATTATCATCTCCTCCAAAAATAATATCATCAACAAAGACCTCAATAATTAACTCTTTGTCATGATCCAATTTGAAATACAAGTTGTTGTTAGTAGTACCTTTATTGAATCCAAGCTTTAATAAGTATTTGTCTAGTCTAGCATACTAGGCTCTGGGGGCTTTCTTGAGTCCATATACAATTTTTTTCAATCGAAAAACCATGTTTTCCTTATTAGTCAGTTGAAATCCATTTGGTTGTTCAATATATAATTTTTCTTCTAGCTCACCATTCAGAAAAGAAAGCTTCACATCCATTTGATAGACTTTATAGTTCTTATATGCAACATAAGCAAGAAATAATCTTACAGCTTCAATTCTGGCAACAAGGGCAAAGGTTTCTTAAAAATCAATACCTTCCATTTGTGAATACCCTTTACATACCAGTCTTGCTTTATTCTGGACCACTTCGCTCATTTAGCTTATTCTGAAAGACCCATTTAGTACCAATCACATTTTTGTCTCTAGGTCTGGGAACAAGTATCCATGTATCATTCTTTTCAATTTGCATCAATTCTTCTTGCATAGCCTCCATCCAATGTTCATCATTGCAAGTTTCATTGACATCTTTAGGCTCAATCTTGGAAATTAGGTAATACTCTTTTGCAATCTTTCTTCTAGTTTGCACACCTTTATTCTTGTCTCCTATAATTTTATTTTCAAAATGATTTATCTTTACATACCTCAAAGTTATAGGAATCTCTCAAACTTTCGATTCTTTTGTTCTTTCTTCTGCACTTGCACTTGTCTCTGCTTCCTGACTACCTTAATTTATGGGAACAAATTGAAGTTTTTTTATTGAAACATATGACATAATTTGAGTTGATTCTATGTCTGAGCATTCTTCCCTTTGTTTGTGTTGTCTTCCCGGTCATCTGAATCATATCCACAGTATCTATATGATTTAGCAGAATCCTCATCAACTCTGACATTTGCACTCTCAACCATTTTTCTTAGTCTTCTATTATAGCCTTGGTAGGCCTTCCTTTTAGTAGAGTAACCTAGAAAGATTCCTTCATCAATTCTTCCATCAAACTTTCCTATAGTGTCATCTCTCTTGATATAACACTTGCTTCCAAAGATCTTGAAATATCTAATAGTAGGCTTATTTCCAAACCATAGTTCAAAAGGAGTCTTACCAGAATTACTATTGACATTTAACCAGTTCAAAGTGTACACAACAGTGCTTACACCTTCACTCCAATAGATGTGAGGCACTTTTCCTTCTATCATCATTGTTCTAGCAACATCCAAAATTGTTTTGTTCTTCCTCTCTGCAACTCCATTTTGTTGAGGGGTTCAGGAAGTAGATAATTGTCTTCTGATTCCATGCTCTTCATAAAAAGAATTAAATTCCCTAGAGGTGAACTCACCACCTCTATCTAACCTTAAGCATTTTATTTTTATACCTTTCTCATTTTCTTCCATGGACTTGAAACTTTTGAACTTTTCTAGTGCTTCACATTTTTCTCTTAAGAAAGAAACCCATGTCATTCTAGAGTAATCATCAATAAGTAGCATAAAGTACCTTTCTCCATGAAGATTTTTGACTCTGGAGGGACCACATAGATCAGTATGAACCAGCTCCAGTAACTCATTTGTATTATGTTGTTTGCTTTGAAAAGAAACTCTAGTCTATTTTCCCATTTGGCATTCCTTACAAATTGTGTTAGTAGGCTTCACTAGCTTAGGTAGATCTCTTACTGCTTGAGTGGAACTTACTTTGACAATGTTATCAAAATTCATATGACACAACCTTCTATGCCATAACTAGCTTTCATCTACTTGAGCAATTAAACAACTTTCACTACCAGCATTCAGGTGAAAAATATTACCCTCTGTCTATTTACTTTAAGCAATTACTTTTCCAAATTTCCCAAATATCCTCCGTATTCCATCTTTGAACTAAAGATCATAACCCTTGTTCACCATTTGTCCAACACTCAGCAAGTTTTGCTTCAAGCCTTCAACATAAAGAACATCATCAGTGTTACGCTTACCACCAAGACAAATAGATCCTCTTCCACGAATCACACCAGCATTGTTATCTGCAAATCTTACAACCCCGCCATCATACTTCTCAAGACTTATGGATTTTCTTTTGTCACCAGTAATATGATGTGAGCATCCACTATCAATAATCCACTCATCTTTTTCTTCAATTCGGGCTACAAGAGATTTCTCAACTTTAGCAAATTCAGTAGTCATCAGACCATTTTCCTTGATAGCAAGGAACACCCATTCATCTTCCTTTATTATATTTATTAGACTCGCCATTTGTCACTCCTTCAACATAGTAACATTTCTTTTGGAATCTAGATTTATAAGGCTTAGATCTAGGAACTCTTTCAGGACACGTTGATGCAAAATGACCTATTTTACTGCAAGAAAAACATTTAATAGGAAACTTTCCTTTATACTTACCTTGTCCTCTTCCTTCTTTCTTCACAATCAGTGCTTCCAACTCTTCTACCTCTCTTTTTTCATCTTCAAGTTGTTTCATTTCTTCCTCATACTTGAATGACTTTTTGGAACATTCTCCGAGATCATTTCTTTCCTTGTTTCTTCTGGATACAATAGCCTTGAATGCAATTTTAGTTTTGGGAATAGATTCACCAAATTCACTCAAATCAAAGGCAACAAGTTTACCAATCATTGTATCCCTTATCACATTCATCAATGATCTAGTTTCTTTAATAGCATGATCCTTTGCTTTGTAGGAGGGAGGCAATGACCTGAGCAATTTAGCCACAATTTCTTCCTCATCCAGGGCACCATGAGCACATCTAATACCCATCACTATTTCATTTACTCTTTGCATAAAAGAAGAAATATTTTCATCTTCACCCATTTTCAAATTTTCATAATTGCATTTCAAACTCTATAGCTTACCCATCTTCACATGGTTATCTCCTTCATACAAAGTTTCTAGCTTCTTCCACATCTCATGGGTTTTCTTTAGACCTATCACATTTGTCATTTCTAAATTTGTTAGAGCACTTAGCAAAGCTTCCATAGCCTTGACATTATTCTCAACTTCTTTAAGCTCATCGATAGTGGAAGGACCATTCTAAGGAATAACATATGGATTCTTTGTAATCTTCCAAAAGGGTTCACCAATACACCTCAAATGACACTCTATCCTAGTTTTCCACATTGAGTAGTTGGTTCCATTAAATATGGGACTGTCCTTGTATGATGTCATCTTAGATCACCTCAAGCTTTTAAACTTCTTCAGAGGAAGCTGATCTGATACCAACTGTCAGAAAAACAAGGATAAACAACTAAGAGGGGGGTTGAATCAATTTTCATAGAATATCTAAACTTTCTATACTTAACTTAATCTCACCAAGATTTTTTACGTGGAAACCCTGTTAAGGGAAAAACCACGGTGGATGTTAGTCCACAATATTATACCCTGTTAAAAGTATAATGAAGGATAATGGGAATGTACATGCATTCATGCACACTTTCTAGAGCTCACTACTCAAATACAAGAGGGATCACTGCCCAAAAATACATAGCAATATGGATTAGATCCATAGGGTATGAACTGAGAAAATAGCTCCTACACAAGCCTGATTACAGTTCCAGTTAAGCATAGAAAACCTTCTTTACACTTCACTCAAACTTCTTCTCACTCTGATCTACAATTGAATGATTATAAAACTATTCACACATTTGCAATTTCTCTATTATACATTCACTTTTATTCACACTAAATTCACTCAAACAATCGCTCTTATATATCCACAATATGGAATTACATCAACAACTTAGTTGACCAAAAGTATAAAACATATTTACAATGTCGACCCAAATTTATAAATAAATTTTGAATGTGGATCAAACACCATCAGTTAATATTATGATGAGACCCAAAAAAAAATCCTTGAGTGCACCAAACATTCAAATTTAAATCTTGAGGGATTACAACACATTACAACCATCATGTTGGCCAAGAACATGAAAACCCAAACATATCGAGAGAAATCTTTGACTACGAGAACATCAATCAATGTAGTCATACAACAAATATAGAGAATGATCTAGAGGCATCCAAAAAAAATAAGAACTAATAGAGAATCATCCGCGACAACAAAAAATTCTAGAATCACATAAACTTCAATCAGGAACATTGACAAAACCCACAGAAATACTACCAGAACACAACTATTCATAGCACAATCAAATCTTATGCGGACCTCTAAAACATCTGGCAGATGATCTAGATACTCTTAGCAATAAACCTTTTAGTCCACAACAACTAATCTTCAACATACAGAATAAGACACCTTCATGACCTTCGTTGTTCCACTAGCAACCTACAACTCTTCTTTTAACAATTTTCTCAATATCCATGACATATACAACCTTCAATACAATAATGCTAATAGTGTTGACATCAATGAAAACCACATATTAGCAACACAACCACAACATCCAATAGCAGCTAAAGATGGAAGACCACACAAGTGAGATTTGGGTTGTTTCTTTTGATGAGGCTACAACAAGTTTATTGTAGATGTCAACAAAAGAGCTTTATATGTTGCAATATGGGTCTTATGTTGCAATGAATCCTTAGTCTGTCATCAATGGTGTCATCTACACTTCTTCTTTTTTCACTATTCTTATTAAAACATAGACCTATAATTCAGAAACAAGGCTTAAAACAACAATAGTCAAAGTTTCAAGAATTAACTTTGAAGCTAAGTGCAAGCTATTGCTCTTAGATTTGTCTGCAATATCCTCTACTAGGTAGGTCTCTTCAAAGATAATCAATAACAAAAAATTTTGTAGTTTGGGTTGGCTGTACATCTATTTTATTTTCCCTTTTTTGGCATCCCATCACATTAGAACACCTTTTCTTTTTGTTCATGTTGCTTTGTTAATTGTAGAACTAGTTATATATTGAGATAATGCACTATAATTTATAATTTTTGGCAAAAAAAGTTACACTTCTTTTGTTTTGTATCATTTATGTCGCTTATAGTTTTGTTTCCCTTTTAGTGTATGTTCCTCATTTTGTTTTATGTTGTTTGGTTATAAACTTATGCCACTCTATTCAACACATGTATCAGTATTTACAATTGTTCTTATGTATACTTGTGGACATGGTTATATGCATATATACATCTACATATGCATAGATACATCTACATTTGCATATACATAAACATAGGCATGCAATTGAATTTTGTGAGTGCATACAACATGTTGATACAGATGTGTGTAGATATGTGTCTATAATGCATTTTTCTATGTATATGCATGCATATTTGAATGTTTATATGCATGTGTATGTGTGTATATGCATTTTTCACATGTATCTATGAGGTCATGTGTTTTATGTTGTTTTATTGTAAAGTGATGTTGTTGCTCATCTCATATATGTGCTTTATAATCTTCTAATGCTGCTTAAATTTTATGTATACTGATTTTGCATGTCCATTCATAAATTCATGTTGCATTTGGATATCATGGGTTTCTCAGCTATAATGCTTGTTCCCTTGAACCCATACTTATTTCAATCTCGTGTGTGTTCTTTTCATCTTTTGATGTTGGTTGAATGTTGAATATATTGGTCCTGGCTCTCCATTCATAAAGCCATGTCACATATGGTTATCTTTGATTTTATTAAGAGTTACATAACTTCATTCTTGTTATCATATTAACTATATAGCATTCAATGATGGTTGTCCCCTACCGATTGTGCAATACTTTTGTGATTTTTCTTGAATCTAGGTTATTAAAATATAGCCTAACAAAACACATTGTTGTATCATTATGAGCACTGATAATATGTATATTGTATACTTATCTTCACAAGTATTGTTAATCATTTAAGGAATTTTTAGCATGCATATACATCTGCTATCTTTGTCACATATATGATTATTTGCACCAATTCCTAAATTATTTTGAAAATTGTTGCTCATCTCATATATGTGCTTTATAATATTTTGATGTTGCTTAAATGTTTTGTATACTACTTTTTCATGTCCATTCATAAAGTCATGTTTCATTTGGATATCATATGTTTCTCATCTATAATGTTTGTTCCATTGAACCCATAGTTATTTCAATCTCATGTGTGTTCTTTTCATCTTTTGATGCTAGTTGAATGTTCAATATATTGGTCCTCACTGTCCATTCATAAAGCCATGTCACATATGGTTATCTATGATTTTATTAGAGTTTCATAACTTCATTATTGTTATCACATTACCTATATAGCATTCAATGATGGTTGTCCCCTACCATTCACACAATACTTTTGTTATTTTTCTTGAATCTAGGTTATTAAAATCCAACCTAACAAAACATATTGTTTGTTGTATCATTATGAGCATTGATAATCTTCATATAGTATAGTTATCTTCACAAGTACTATTGATCATTTAAGGAATTTGTAACATGATTTTTATTGAATTAAACAAGTATAGGTGTGGATATCTATGTATGTTGTGCAACTAAAGGTGAAGAGCAGGCCTTCTTTTGTTGTGTTTCATTTTATATTTCCTATGCACATACATGTATGTTTGTGAAATTGGATGCACACAATATTCATATGTATGATAGGCTGTATATTAAGTGTAATATTAAACATTGATCTCACCATTGATTATAGTAGTAGAACATGTATGTTCTTGCTCAGGGGTTTGTTGAGACCTCTGAGGCTCCATGGTGCAATATGGTGGAGTAGAGAGCAAGCCTTCTTTTGTTGTGTTTGATTTTATTTTTCCTATGTGTAGATACATTTCCATTTGAAATTAGATGCATTCAACATTCATATATTGTCCAAATGTGCATTCCTTTCCCACAAAAAAAAGAATCCATTTATGATTTTCCCTTTTATAACCATTATAGATTGTGGTTTATTGATTGTGGAGAAAAACCACACACCATTGTCATGTGCTTGTGAGAGGAAAAATAATTTGTTGGTTACATCACATTGTTTATCACTACAAGCACATGGCAATGGTGTATGTTTTTCCATTCAATAACACCATTTTCAATGTTATGGTTGGCTTGGTTTTTCATGTTGTACATGTATACATTTTTTTTTTCTATTTTGTTATTGCCTGTTATATGTGCACATGTTTGGTGAAAAAATTTCTACATATGCATCCAAGGAATGCAATGCATATATATGCACTTGCAAAAAAAAATCTATACCGATATATATGTATCTAAAGTTAGATGCACCTTTTTAATTATTATTTCTTTGAGCCTCAAAAAGGAATTCTTAGAATGATAGGAGCATGTATATTAAGTGTAATATGAAACATTGATCTCACCATTGATGACAGTGGTGGATAATGTATGTTCGTATGTTCTTTCTTGGGGGTTTGGTGAGAGCCTATGAGGCTCCATGACCCAATATGGTAGGGTGCAGAGCATGCCTTCTTTTTTTGTGTTTCATTTTATTTTTTCCTATGTGTAGTTATATATGTTTGTGAAATTAGATGAAAACAACATTCATATGTAGGATAGGTTGTATATTAAGTGTAATATTAAGCACTAATCTCAGTATTTATTGCAATGGTAGAAAATCTATGTTCTTTCTTGAGGATTTGGAGAGAGCCTATGAGGCTCCATGGCTCAATATGGTGGGGTGGAGAGCAAGCCTTCTTTTGTTATGTTTCATTTTATATTTCCTATGTGAAAATATCTATGTTTTTGAAATTAGATGTAGACAACATTCATATGTATGATAGGCTATATATTAAGTGTGAAATTAAACATTGATCTCAACATTGATTATAGTACTAGACAATTTATGTTCTTGCTTGAGGAAGCCTTATTTTAGTGTGTTTGATTTTAGTTTTTTCCTATGTGTAGATGTCTATGTGTGTGAAATTAGATGCAATAAAAAATTTATATATAGTTTTCCCTATTATGCATGCAAGGCATGCAATGCATTTATATATATACTTACGAAACAAAATTTATACTGAAATATATGTATCTAAAGTTAGATGCACTTTTTTGCAGTTTTCGTTGGTTCGACATCTATTTTCTTTTCCCTTTTTCCCAATGTCTATCACATAAAAACACCTTCTTCTTCTTTTTCTGATCATGTTTCTTAGCTACTTATAGAAGTGGTTACATATTAAGACATGTTGTATTGTATAATCTTTGAACAAAAAAGTTTATATGTAGACATGTATGTATGTGAAATTAGTTACAAACAAATTTCACATACATCTACATTTAAACTACTTGATACATGTATATATAAACATCTTTGCAAGTTCTTCTTTCCTTGCTTCCTATCCATCATGCCCATATGCACCTATGTTTAGAACTTCTCCTCTTCATTCTTATTGTCCATGATGTTACTAAACAATTGCAATTTTTTCAATTGGGTTAATCTCTTTAGCTATACCGTTGTTCTTTAACTTGGTGTTTGCAAGCACTTTATTGTCTTCATCATATTATGGTTTAGGCTCTTCAACCTTGTTCAAGTTCTATCCCTACATCTAGTGTGGACAAAAAAAGGAAGCAAAATGCCAAAGAAACCAACTCTATTATGTGTAGCATAGAGACCAGATCTATGTAAATCATCAAGCCAAATACTTGGAGCAAAGAGCCATAGTGGTTCATTCTTGCTTGGACTCACCTACTCAAGAGGTTGCACCACAATAGTTGTCGAACTTGTTGGAAACACATTCTAGATTTTGTAATCCCACACCCTCCATCCCTTGCCAGCTTGCACATAACCTTCCCAATGAAGGTACCTCGACAAAGGGCAGTTGTGGAACTCAACACACCCCTATCAGGCATGGTTTGTTGATTGCCTTATCAGACCATTATTGTTTTAACAGTATGTTTGGAGTTCCTTATTACACTTCAATGCAGTCCTTCCATCAATGCATTGATGCTTTGTCCAATTTGAAAGTCTGTAGAATTTGCAAAGAAAGCTACATCGGCATGAAAGTGCAAACATCTAGCCCTGAGGTCATTTTCCTATGATGTGATTTTGAAAAGGGTGTCCACCGATATAGATCAATGAACAAGATGGACCCAGGTCCACAACCTCCTATCCTTGCAAAGCTAACCTAGGTAAATGCTTATAGCTAGAGTCACTCTAGTTTTTCAAGTGACCCATGCTAGAGGAGACCAATACAAATATAGTGGCCATACTACAAACTTTCTTCAAGACATCACGACTATTGCAACTTTGCTGCCACATCGCCTACATGATGTTGAAGTGGTGATTGTTCAAAGAAATGACATTTAGGGAATGAACTCTGATTGCGATGTTGATAAACATAATGTCATGGTTGTGCATTGATATACAAAATTGAAAATGATCCATACTATAGTGATTTTGCAATTGATTGTGATGCTTTAAATTTGTTACCCTCTACAAGTATTGATATCTCCAGACTTATGCACACATTGAAATAACTTGTACAAAACATAGCTAAACCAATAGCAACTTCTAAAATTGTTGGTGATGAGGAAGTTGACCTTGAGGACTCGTCATCATTTATTCCATTATTTCCCAACCTTCCATGGGAATTGTAGGAAATCAGAGGCACCTTGTAGATTGAAGACATTAGTCAAGATAATTTTCCTTGGCCTGAAATAAATTCTAGCCCTATGAATGAATACAATATAAAAGGATTATTAAGCATGGCTTTTCAACCATTGTTCCCCACTGGAACAACAATGCCCCTACAGTTTAGAAGCATATAGATTCAGTTACATGAATATGCATTGCACTTGATGAGATACTATGATAATAGATTTGGGAGGCATGTCAGATTTAGATATTACCTTTACAATTTAATAATGAAACATTGAAGCCAACAATCGACTTCCATTTTCATGAAAAAAAACTTGGAAGAAAGGATCCCAAAGTCTATTATTGCACTACGAAAACTCCTTTTGGATGCACTAGACACCCAGATAGCGAACCAACTCATCCAATTTGGTACATCCTTGCAAGGAACTTGTTCATACTATGGCAAGTGTCAATAAGAGCTCGCTACAGTGATCCACCAACTTGGCACACCAACTCTTTTTTTAACTTTGAGCTTTGTAGACAAGAAATGGCCTAATTTGCACAAGGTCCTTGATCCTAGTGCTCATCCACATATTATATATTCTAGAAGATTCTTTATAGAAAATGTTGTTCAAAACCCATATATAACAATGTTGTATTTGCACTTGCACTTCACCATTTTCTATGAGAAAGTTCTTGTGAAGTTTTTCCATACATGGGATTATCGGTATAGGTATGAGTGGAAACACTGTGGATCAACACATTTCCATGGTTTCTTGTGGCTTTCAGGTGCCCTGAATATGGACATGCTTGACTGGTCCAACCCACATGAAGTTTAGCAAGAAAAAATATTCTTTGATCACTATGTCTCAGCATGGAATTCTCATTCCCCATAACAAGTAATATCAAGATTCCACCACTCTTCCTTGGAGGAACTGTGTTTTCTTGAAACTTCATAGATTTCTTTCATGGACCCAATGATGGATTATGAACACTTGGTAAACATGGTATAAAGGCATACCAAATGTAATTTTAGTACACATGCCTTAGGAAAAAAGGCTAGCAATTGCAATGTCGCTACAAAGCTCCATGGAATGGAGAACCATTATCGATATTGATAATTGATAATGAATCAAACAAATCCTATAAGCCGACAAGAAATGATGCATGCCTTAATATCCACAACCCTAAGATTCTTTCACTTTGGCAAGCAAACGTTGATTTCCAACTAGTCTTTTCAAGACAAATTGTGCTAAACTACATTTCTAAATATGCATCAAAGTATGAAAAAAAGTTTGAAATCTATATTGATATATTGTGAGACTTACAAACACAAATTCATTTGGGGATAAAGTGTTTCTTTCCTATCAAGATTTCATGATGAACTTGGTTTCAGATTGTGACATTGGTGCATAAGAAACATGCCATATGCTACAAAATTTTCCCCTTTCCATGTCAAGCTAGCATTTCCTATCTTCGAACGTGAGTAGGAAAAAATTCCACCATTTGAAAATAGTTGATAATGGTGAAGAGCTTACAAGTAGTTATATTCATTATTACATGCAAGGACCAATTGAGTTGGATGTTATGTCCCTTATTCAATCTGCACAAATTTATACACATCAAAAGAATCCCAAAGGTGGGGCTTGTCATTTGCGACCACAACCTGCAGTGATCATTGTGTACCCACTATTCAAGTTTTCCCCTCCTGAGCATTGTGATACCTTTGAAATATTTTTTTGGTCAAATTTGCTGATGTACAAGCCTTTTCGAAATGTCAAAGCAAATATAGGTCTCACCAAAGATAGTTTAACACAAAACTGGAAGCTATTTCATGTTGTTGGTTATCACCCTTGGCACATTGATAGATTTATTGCTCCCCCCACCAGTCAAGAAGAGGATGATAGCGATAATGACAACACCTAGTCTCAGCCTCCCATAGATGAATATGAATGGAAATTTCTTTCTTTCCTTGGTGCTACAAACAATGTCTTCTTAGACCAGCTATAGCTATTAGGTAGATGGCACTTCAATTTAAATCACATGTGGGATACACACCATGTTCCTCATAGTCTACATAACATTTTTGTAGAATTCATCACAAAAATTAAATTACATATAGGTAAAGATATTCTTTTCCCACCTACTACATGGTGTTGGAGCACCAAGGTAACATTGGGAAACACTAGGCAATTTTGGAAGCCTAGGAAGCAATTTTGAGTTTTAATACTTCAAGGTCATGTTGACCATTTGATTTTGAGTTAGAGATGTTAGAAGATGTTAGGATGAAGGTTGATCAGTAGCATATGGTAGATTGAATGAGTTTCTCAATTTGTTTTCACTAGGAATCACTAGAATTTGGGAAATAAAGCCAAAATGTTGCAATTATGCAATTTTGGCCTAATAGGATGGTTATGTCTGACCAAGGAGGATGTAACCACTTATGAACCTTTAAAAGAGGAAATTCAAACTGGTTTTGGGGTTGGAAAAATCTTTGTAACTATTGGAGTTTACAGATCATATGAAAAAGCAATGAGTTTCTTAAAATTTTCTAGTTTTTAGTGCTATTTTGTGTGTTAATGGAGGGTTCAAGGCACTGAACAGTGTGTGGCACGTGTGGTATTTGTTTTCCAAGATTTTTTGTAGTCATTAGTTGGTTTTTCTTATCGAATTCTAGCCTTGTTCTTTGTTAGTTTTGTTTCTTTCATTGCTGATCAGACCGGTTAGCTACTAAACATGGAGTCTTAGACCTCTCTTTTCCACTATACCTAGTGTATAGTCTATGGGGAATGAGGCTAAGCTCCATGCCTGTACATATTTTATGTTTATAAGTCAGTAGGTGTCAAGGAAGCATGGTGAAGATCTTTCCCTAGGCGAGCTGACAGTGCCCGGCTAGGAAAGAACAATGAAAACCAAGCCCTAACATTGCAGGCGTGTCAATCCCTTAGCAACCCAAGGTGTGTGGTGGATGCAAGAGTCCTTGCAAAGGTTTGGCAGGGAGGTAGAGTCTTCACCAATCCATTCGATGGGTAAAAAAAGCAAACAAATCACTGCTTGGTCAAGAAATGGCCTAAAAAGCCCTAAATCTAGCAAAGTAAAGGTTACACCTATGTACGGCCAGTGAAGGCCTATAACCTCTAAAATCCTTGAGAGGTTGGAAAATGAGCTAGGGTCTCAGAAGGGTGTTTGCGATTTTCTTCAGGGAATTTGGGAGTTTAAGCCTACTTTCTCGGGTTAGGAGGCCTAATTGGGGCTCAAGGGCTACTAGCCCTTTTTAAACCCTAGAATAGGGTTTGTTGAAAGCAATGGAGGAATGGAGAATGGTGGATGACCAGGAAACCTAGGTGGATAGATTTGAAGCTATGGAAGTCAATGCACACCCCTACAACAAGTTGATAAAGCTTGGAGGTTAAGTGGCCCATAGGGAAGAGTAAGGGCCAAGGGTGAGATAGTGGCAAGGCACCAAGAATTGTCTTGGTTGGATGAAAGGTGATAGAAGTGGGCTTGGCCAAGAGAACCAAGGGTACCTGAATGTGAAAAAGGACATATAGTTTAAAAGGTGGAGTAAGGCACCAAGAAGGTCTTGCAAGCAATACCTAGAGCAGGAATCTGAGATTGATTCCTCGAACCCCTCTCCCTATCACTACAACTGTACTTTATCATCACCTATCTCCTAAGCAAA
This sequence comes from Sequoia sempervirens, assembly GCA_007258455.2. Lineage (NCBI taxonomy): Eukaryota > Viridiplantae > Streptophyta > Pinopsida > Cupressales > Cupressaceae > Sequoia > Sequoia sempervirens. The sequence goes on along the minus strand of VDFB02164964.1, from coordinate 17,286 downwards.
AGCTTGCTCTAAATATCATTCAACAACACCACCTTGGTCCATCTTCATCATCACCATTGTGTACGATTATTCAAGGTACTATAGGTATAGGTAAATCATTCCTTGTAGACAACATACGAAGAACACTAAATACATCACCATCGGAGAATGAATCCTTTCCTTGATTTGGCACCGACAGGTGTGGTTGCTTACAATATACATTCCCCTATAGTGCATACAACTCTTCAGATACCAAATAGAGATATGAATCCATTGCAAGGACAACCATTGACCATATTTCAAGAAGACTTTAAACATATTAAGTACATCTTAATTGATGAAATGAGCTTCTTGCGACCCAAGTTGTTACTCAAAATAGATAGTCAATTATGGCAAGCATTTCCTGCTAGACATATGCAACCATTTGGTGGTGCCTTTGTTATACTTGTGGGTGACCTTGCACAATTGCCACCTATTTTGGACAAGCCTATCTACACTTATTACTCCACAACTTTGGATCTTTGGCACAATTTCAATGTTCTTGTCATGTTGGACATAGTCTACCACCAACATGGCCAGTCTAGTGCATAGTAAGAATTTTGTCTATTCTCCTTTTGAATATTAGAAATTATCAAGCATTTCAAGTTGATTGGAAAACTCTTATGAATCAAAAAAATGACATGCTTCCAGCTCAACAAAACCAAGAGCTTGATGTAGCTATTCACTTATTCCCAACAAATATCTTAGTCACCTTGCACAATAGAAAAATTCTTATAAATTAAATGTTCCCATTGCAATTAGTATTGTTGAAACTACTCAGAAAGACGTATCTGATTATGGAAATGATGAGAAACTTCAAGCAAAGCTCTTACTTGCAATTGGCGAACAAGTAATGTGAAAAAAAATATTTGGGTGGTAGTTGGCTTGGTTAATGGATCATTGGGTGTTATCAAGTCTATCGTATATGTTGAGGGTACAAAACCACCTCGACCACCTCAATATGTTGTTGTGAACTTCCCAAACTACATTGGCCAAGCATGTGATCAAGATAACCCAAAAGCCATCCCCATTCCCCCAATCACATGAGGTAGCCGAACATAGCTCCCCTTAACAATGGCTTGGGAAATAACAATACATAAATCTAAAGGCTTGACATTGGAGAAAGCTACAATAGATATTGGAACTAAAGAAAGACAAGGACTAACGTTCACAACTCTTTCCCATGTAAAGTCAATTATAGGAATACACATAGTTCTACCTTTCTCTTTTGATAGATATTCTAGATTATGTGCCAACAAATATAGTGCTCTCTGAATCAAAGAAGAGGATCACCTCCAACAACTGTCTACATTGCCAACATAATGAAATTTTATTGTTCTTTTCATTAACTATAACACTTCTCTGGTATCCCTCTTGATTTCAATGCATACAAAATTTCCACCATTTCTAATTGTTCATTCAATATGTAAGTTGACTCACTGATTCCTTGTCGTTCCCTCCATAGTGTAGTTGCAACACTCCCACCAAACTAGCTATATTTTTGCTTCTATAGTGATTGCTAAGAGAAGTTGTTCAACTCTTGCATTATGCTTCTCCTCTCCTCCAATGACAAACTTGAATTCCTTCCTCTTCTTTGGTTGACCATATAACATTTATATTTAATTTTTCAATTCTTCTATAGACCATACTAAATTGTCTAAGCCCAATTTTTAGTCTTCTTGCACCCACACACCCTAAAGTTGTTGCAATCTTCATTCAATGTTTTTGGTACCAGTGTTTTGGCCTTCCAACCATTTGTATGTAACTATATGTAATTAAAATCATTTTAGATTACAAACCTTATTAGTTGTAACTAGAAATCTCCATAATGGTAACAAGCTTCACAATGGCACATTTCACATAATATACAAGATGCAACTACATTCCATTTATATAAAAGGTAAGGCTATCTCTCATTTAGTCCATCTCTTATTGCACAACTCCATTTCAAATTCTTTTTCATAAATGATACAACTATATACACTTTTATAAAAGTATAACACTAATTTCAACTCAAAATCATTCTCAACGACAAGTACAAAACTATATGGGACTTATAATCATAAAGATGTTGCATTTTTCATTGTGCACAAGGTAAACCTACATCTTATTTATTTGATCTCTTCTATTGTAGGTGCATTACATATTATTTGTTATAAATTATAGAACTGTTTATGTTTCTTAATTTATATATTACCTAACAATGACACATCTTCATAGCACTAAACTTCACATTTTCCTTTGAAATTTTTAGAACATACTCAAGACAAAAAATTCAATGAGAAGAAGAATATTATAATGGACTTAATGATAATCATATTAGGATGAAAGAAGCAACCTAGAATCATTGATTGCCAATATGGGTTGTTTATATTTGGTAAATGCTTCACAGTTCCATTTGTTAGAAATGTTGCTCTTCATTTATAAAATTGGTTATGGTTGTTCTATATTATCATGAAATATTTTTGGGATTTAAAATAATTCCAAAATATTCTCCTATCCGTAGTTTTATTGAAATTTTTAAATCAAAATTATGTTCTCTTGAAATAGCTATTGTTTGCGTTAATTTTAGCTATTGGCTATTTTTTTCAATAACTTTTTTCCTTCCTCAATAAACCACTCCCCAATTCTTTAAACTTTCCTGATATTCATTAACATAATCTTTCAAAGCACTAATTTGTCGACATCATATTGTTCTATATGGTCAACATGTGAAGTCATCTCCAACTGCTATGTTCTCTCTCTGGTTGTTCTTAGCATCCCCCTCTCTAAATTCTTCTATGAATATACAAAAATGTTTCCATTTGGAATTCTCCTTCACCTATCAACACACTGTTGCATGTCACTGCATGCAAATGCTAGTATTTACTTTATGTCAGATTTCATCAAAGCTACTTTCCAAACCTTTTCTATTTTTTCTTTTATGAATTCATTTTGAATCCGATTTTATTTATTTACTTTACATCTAGATTTTCTCTGCAACTACTTTGAGATGTTTTCATGTGTTGCCTAGGATACCCTAAGATTTCACCATGCCACATAGCAAAGCATTGTGAGTCTTGTTTTCAAACTTTCTAAGATCATCCTACACTTCAAAAGCATTAAATTCAATTGAATTAATATTTTGGATCTAGATTTTGATGGCATGAATATCATGCATAACCCTACTTTGCAATATATTGGAATCTATATACCCTTACAAACCATAACTAGTAAAAAAATTAATGTGTCCTAGTCAACTAAAGATTTAAAACCTAAATTTAGTAAAAGGAAACACTTGACATGAAATATTATACATCAAAAGATCAAATTTTTATAAATCATTGTTAGGAATGAATCAACCTAATTTCAAAAATGGTACTAACCATGATGGATGGATTTGTATTTACTTTTCTTTCATTTTATATATTTTATTTATGTATAAATATGAATCACGAGAAAAAGAAATTAAAAGAATTCAATGGTTATTTTGGGTAGAAAGCTTAATTACTAAATTGAGAATTATAATTTAGATTCATATAAATGGAATAAATGGGTCCAAGGGTTTGTCGTGATATGGTAGTGGAGAAATTGGTAAGTGCATGATGTTGGTTCAAATTTCTCTAAGACAATAACATATCCCATAACCCCTATAAACATGTACTAGTTAGTCAGTAGTAATTGATTCTATATAGCAATTGGATTTATAAATAAAATATTAAACTTAGTTTACAACTAGACACAACTCTCCATAAATGTGAGGTTGAAGTGGAATATTGTGTCATCAATTTTTTTTTAATGACTTCTAGTATTGAGGTATCCCAAATCAATTTTGTATTGTAAATAAAAAAAACTAATAGAAATCATCATTGTCATTGTCTATAATTTTTTTTAAAAATAAACAATTATGATTTTATATTTGAAATCTATTTGAACATAAGACTATTGTATAATTGTAATTCTTGTTTATGTGCAATTTACATATACATGTGACTATGCTACAATTATACAATACAACAAAAGGAAAAAGTACTTATATGATGATTTTCTTAAGGAACTACTTGCTAATATGTTCCTTTGAACTCTTCCTATACATACAACAGTGATCATAACAAAGCTATCAAGTTATTAAAAATTGATCATCTAGTTTAACCTAACACTTTCTATGTTCATGCAAGTCCTCTCATTTATGTTGTGCTACTTACGAATTATCACTTATTTCTCTTCAAAGATGTGAAGATACCATTGGAATTACCATTATAAAACTTTCAAACTACATTTAGTCCTCTTTCATTCATATGTGTCTCCTTCCTTATACTACAAACCTTGTCTCAATTGACTATAAGTTGTTTCTCTCATTAGTAATCTCTCTTTACATTGATTGGTAATTTATGTAATCATTTCTTCCCAACCCATTGCCTTTATCTTTTCCCTTTATCTTTGTTCTCCTTTGCCACTTTTCATTCTCAACTATGAATATGCTCCAAAAGAATAAGTACATTTTTCTTCCAACATAAAAATGGGATCCTATTGTCCTTGGTTGCTTCAACATTGTGCACCTATTGCTATTGAAGAGCTAGTTCAAGTGGTTACTCACAAAGAAATATCATAGGATGCATTGTGTCATATGTTCTACTCTAAAGCTTCTTCTCTATTTCTATTTGATTTAATGAACCTCATCCAAAATACTTCACTCCTCATGAATTTTTGAGCACTATAATCAAAGATACCTCATCCCTAAAGAAAATTTTAATGTTATGTTGGAAGCATACAACCTCTATCATGGTTCAACTCTCATTCGAGGATGATTTAGTTTCAAAAAAATTAGTAAGGAAATTGCATTTGTATCTTTTTCATATACCATTCAAGTTGGTCTACAAAATGACAATTAATGCATTGTATAATCTACTATTAACACATATCTTTCAAATATTTTGTCAATATTCACATCTAGGGTACACCATACATTTCATGCAATACAATTTTTTTTGAGCCATATTCCATACCAAAAACCTCCTCTTCCTATTGTGCAATTGACCATCCCAAATCAAGATTTCACACATCTTACAATTATTTGATGAACAGAACTCACCATCCCTTAAATAATTTTGATCTATAATTCTCTTTTTCGATTCTCTTATTTTTCTTGAACCATACTATGTAGATGTTTTTATTTTCGGTGACCTATTTATGGTTGTGTTGGTGTTTCCAACTAATTGACTAGGTTCCTCTAAGGATTAGCCAAATCTTATAGTCAAGAACCTTAGGTCAATAGACAATGAAGATGAGATGGATTTTATACTTATTCCCCTCTGCACCTTAGGCTTTGTAAAACCAAGGTGGGTACCCCTATATACATCATCATTTGAGATGCAACCATACTTATAATGATGTTTAAACAAACAAAAATATTCAAACTAATAATAATCATCTTTAAAACCCTCTATTTGCTATATATTATAAATTGACAATAGGGAATGAGTAGAATAACAAAAGTAAAGTAAAAATAACAATTAGATTTAGGTTTGATTCTATTTAGGCATGAATGAACTGTAAGTAGTCTTGACCAATGCCTTATACATTATAGAGTTAAATGATGCAAATTCTCTAGATTATAGATCTAATAACAAACTTAACATGGTTTTAAAATCTTAATGCATTACAATAAGAAACCTATAAAGTGATAATACTATTAATCTACTTAGCAATCCTATTACAATGACAACATCCTTAAGTATTCATTTGAAATAATTTTAATCCATTACTTGAACATAATCTTATCAATTAAACATTGATCATAGCAAATATATAATGAGAACCTCAAGAAATCTTTAATTTTATTAAGATTCAAAAGAGGACAACTTACAATATGGAGACATTAATAGTATAATTCTATAAATTCACATGTGCACAACTGAGCTATTTGTTTTCATTTACATAAGAAATATACAACATCTTTCATCTAAATTTAGAAGACCTAACTATGGGGTAAGTGAAAAAATATGTGACACAAAAAATATGCCACATTCTTTTTTTCTCAAGAATGAGAATTTGGTGAGTGTCAAATGTCTCAAATTACCAAGTCTAAGGATTGGTCATCCCAAACCAAGTTTGGTGAGTGCCAACTTGGTCACTCACCAAATTTTAAAGCTTTTATTAAAAAAATGAAAACTTCATTTTTTCTTTTTTGTTGTTGAAACCCATGAGATCTATGTTTTTATCCTCCCCAACCTATGCTCAAAAAATACAAGGTACCATTTTTTCACTTGGAGGTTGTGAAATATTGATTCTTGCAAGACACTGAGGAGGTAAAGGATGTAAGTGAATTTACTTTTTTAATTTCAAATTTTGATTAAATTGTAGATTGAATTATGTTTTTAATTAAAATTTGTTTTAATTTTTAGGAAATGAATTTCCACCCTCAAATTTTGAAAATCCTCCATCACCTCCTCAAGAAGACCCTCTTGAATAAGAACCACATCAAAATCCTCCATCATTTCTTAGAAATTCCCTAGGAACATAAGAAAATATACTAGGACAAATAGAAAACAATAAAAAACAACTCAAGGAATTGAATACAAGGCTAAAATATACTACTGCAACAAACCCTCATAAGATATGCCTTACAGAATTCCTACAATCTATCAAATATCATGTAGGATTTATGAGTGAAAATTTAATTTTTGGTCTAATAAGAGGGAAGAACAAAAATAAAAATATGCAAACAAACTTTCATTTGAGAAAGTAAAGAAAAAGAAAATTAGCAAATCTCGCATGTGTACCCTCTTCACCGAAACATGGACCAATCAATTTTTAGCAACTAGATGTAGAAGGTTCCTCATTCATTAGTGTCACCATGAAGGCATAAATAATCATTTTTGGGATAAGTGGTGGATGGTTTTTGACCAACATCAGTGTAATAAATATAAGGTGTCATATGTTAGGATAATGTGTCTCAATCTTGCAATTGCATAAAATGTTGTTGATAGATAATGTATTATTAACACATTAGCAATAGGGGGGTTTCCCCCCATGTGGGGTTCGATGGAAGCACACCCCAATGGAGGCTCGAGGGTAGCACCTTTGAAAAGAAAATTTTATTTATATTTTATTATTTTAAATCTAGACCACTCATCATTAGGCCTCAGATCTGATGATCGATATTTTATTAGCTTGACTTTCCCTAGAAGGAAACCCTATTTTATGAGGCCATTGTATTACAGTTATATAGTGTCTAATGTATTATGAGAGTTTATAGTGGTCATGTTGCATTTGGATCTCTAGTTGGTGATACTCCTATGAGAAGCTTGCTCTGCAAGTATACTGTAATCTTTGTGATTTCTAAATAATATATTGGGTGGCTTTTGGAGTGTGGATTTTTTCTCCCAAAAGGAATATGTCACTGTGTTGCAATATGCATGATATTTATTTTCATTTTAGTAAATAAGTTTATGTAACTATTAAATATCTCTAAAATTTTGCATTATCCTCCTCTCAAAATTGGTACATAGGAAGTTGTTCTACTACCTTAGCTTCCTTACATGATAGTAATTTTTGAGGAAACTCTATTGTGATTTTATCCTAAATGATATTCCAAATTATTTTGACTTTCTATATTTCTAGGGTAGAGGTGGGGGTTCCACACATGATTGAGTGGGGGTACAATGTAACCCATGGTTGAAATTGAAACCCTTGGCTAAACCTATGGTGGAGCATGTGACTGTTCCTTCCATTGTGAAGGATAGTGTCAACGTGGACACTTTAGACTCCATTAGCTCACTCACTAAGAGCATTATACAGTATGCCAAGCCTCTAGTACAGGGTGATGTGGGTGAGTTTTCTAGGCCTCGAGTTCCAATCCAATTTTTTCAATCTTACAACACTATTTGTACATATGATCCTAAAAATAGTTAGGATGTAGCTATTCAGGATACATCAAATGAAAAGAGGATGGTTATGACAGTCTTTGGGGTATGTGCAGGATCATGATGGGCCAAAAAGTGGTGATATGATGTGTATGTGTAGGGTCTGTGGCTGATGAATTTTTTTACCCAAAATTTATGAAATGAAAAGGATTTTTAAAGGAGATTCTCAGCTTTCCACTAATATAAATTATGCTTTAGTTTGAATTTAATAAATTATTATTATTCATTTTCTATTTGAATTATGACTAAAGTTCTAATTGATAGGTTGATTGAAAAACATCTATAGCTTTCAAATAGTATCATGTTTTTTGAATCTGAAACATGTGTCACATTTTATGCTTCACATACTATAGGATTAAAAAAAAATTGAATTTCATGAATGCTTGACCAAGTTAAGGTGGTCAGACATGTATGATTTTTTATATTTTTTAAAATTTGTAATATAAAAATTCATAATTAATTATTTACTTGGAAAAAAATTACAAAGAAAATATGCATCACATCAGGACATGAGTCCTCTACTTATATCTAAAATCTTATAAAAAAATATTATCATTTTATTTTGGTTAGGGTGGTCAGACAAACACCTACTTATTTTTTCCTTGAAATTTAAGTATTACTGCATTGCAATTTCAAATTTTCACCAAATAGATTTTATTTTATTTTTAAAATAAACCTAGTAGTTTAGAAACTACATTCAATTTTCTACAGATTCTATTGTTACATATTTTTGAAATAATATAGATAGCTTATTCAATTTTTTACGTCAAGTTGCCTAACTTTGATTTTTCTGAAGTTTTTGCCACTTAAGGGCTTGTTTTTCCCACGATGATCCTACACATACCCTTTGTTGAATGAAACATTCAACATTGATACTTGGGTAAATTTTAACAAGTTCATTTAATTTTGTTTATTAATTTTTATTCTAAAATGTAAGAATAACTAAATTAGTATACATTTGATTATGATAAAAATTTAGGGTCAAAGTGTTCATGCTACTTGCAACATTCCCCTAGACCCCTATTTTATGATGTCATTGAGTCCATAGGTATGTAACCAATAAATAAATATAATTATTACATGTGAATAGTTGAAACTTATATGGATGGTTTTCTCATAACTCATTTTGAATGTCAAAAAGTTTTATGGTTGACCTTCGAAATCAACACCTCACACTTATCATTGTCGATGATCTTTCACCCAAGTAACCTTTATTCATTATGGTGTTGTAAAACAATGCTAGGTAGTTTTGGTAATTAAACAATATGTGTTGTTACATTTTCATATGTTGACATTAGATGCTCCTCCTAATGTTTGTACCACATTGGATCATGGTTTTGTTGCAATAGTAGCAAGTTATGCTCCTTTATCAAAGGTATGAGAAAAATTAGTAAATTTCATTTTATATTTGTTCATTTATTGGTCTATTATTGAAAATTTTAGAAATACTCGTATGTAGTTGAATTTCTATCTTGATGCTTACTAAAGGGGTTTGTGACTCCAGATTGTGAATGATCTCCTATTGTGGATGAACATGCTGATTATTTGTATGCAATAGGTGATTTCTTTTTATTTCATTCTACAATTCAACTTTTATATATATAATGTCTATACTTTTTATTTTATTAGATGGACCTATAGAGAATTATAGAGATGAGGAAAAGTGGGCACACTATAAAGACACCAACATCACATGCATATTCATTGAGTCAATAGTCAAAGGTAGCTTGTGATCTATTTCCTTCCCCTAGTGGGAAATGACCATGTATTAGGGTCCTTTGTTGTATGTGTGGCAATGGAAAAAGTGTCCCTTTCTCTTGCTTGTTTCGGTCCTCCTTGTTAACTAAGTTTAATGGTGCCTTGATTTAGTGTTGTAATGTGTTTGGCACATTCACATTAGGTCTTGGGCCCTTCTGAACTAATGAACTTAAAACTGGTACCTTGCTATAGTGTTGTGAAGTTTTGTAACACACTTTCACGCTTTTTTGAGGCTTTATTAATTAATTGAATTTAATAAACCTCTTTTTAACATTAATCATGCCCTATTTAGAGTGTTGTAACACAATTTCACACTTTTCCAAGGTTTTCATAAATAATTTGGCGTCTTTATGCTTTAATTGGCCTTATTTTGCATCCACAAGCCTCATTTAATGCATCTTTTTGAGGATAATCTCAAAAAAATAGCATCCAATCATAATTCAGGTGTTTTCAAGTTGTGTGGCCTAGATTTGATGGTTTGGGACTCATTCACCACCTTGTGTAAATGAGTTCCACCTAATTTTTTGGGTCTTGAACCTGGTTTCACACCTTTCTAAGCATTTTTAAAAATTGTCCCATAAATTATGCCTAATGAGACTCATTCACCACCTTGGGAAAATGAGTCTCGTGTGGCCCAAAATCAAAACTAATTCAAATTTTTGGTGGGATTTTATCCTCCTAGATCTGATGTCAGCTTGTAGTGTTGTAATTTCAGAAATTCTTTCATAATTAAGTATAAATACAAGTTTATTTCACTCATTTTACACCTAGCAAGTTGAAAGAACATCCTTATAGAAAAGTTGCGTTCACAAGTGCATTCTAGTATTTACAAGAGCATTCAAGAGCATTCAAGGGAAGATTCTTCATCATTTTTTGTAGCAATTCAAGATCCATTATAATGTCAATATTATCAAGTATCAACCTTGTTATTGAGCTAGTGTTGTGATGTTGCATTCAAGATCCAAGGTCAAGCATTGTTCTACACTTATCTCAAGATCTAGATCTACATCCTTCATGACCATTTCATGCTAGATTGTTGATTTGCATTACAATACATCATTCAAGATATCATTGCTTATTTTTCATGTCCTATGTTGCATATTTCATGTTCATCTTCCATTATTTCGTCACTTGGTTTAATTACCTAAAAGGGGTTTGACCAAGGCAAACCCCTATTCCCTAACAATCAACAAGTTTTTTCTCCTCTTTACATGTGTGATTGTAGGTTTATAGATTGAAGAAAAGTGGATTTGAAGTCTTCAAAAGTACCAAAATGATAAAGTTTCAAATGTCATCAAAGTTGTCATGACTCATGAAAACTCAAATCTACGACAAAATATCCATCTAATTTGCACGAAATTAGTGGAAAAGTGCTTATTTGATCCATCTTCAGAAGCTTGCAAATTTTTAGTTCAAGATCCTACTCCTAGGACACTTCAGAAAAAAATAGGACTGATATGCTAGAAGTGGCGTTTAAGTCCCACTAAATTGGCATTTTTTTAGGATTTTTGCAGATTTAGATACCCTTTTTGTAGAAACTTGTTCCTGTGCAGAAACCTGAATCTAGGACTGATTCACCCAAAATGGCATATGAGTTGTAGTAGGCCTAAATTTTAGGTTATTTAGAATTTCAAGCTTCCATCTAAGCTCTCTCAGGTTTCTAGGTGCTCCTTTGTACTTTTCTAGTTTGTTGTTTTGATTTATTTGCATTTATAGTTCATTTAGTCAAGTTTTATGCATCATTGAGTTCAATCATTAGATCTTGCATTTCATACCATTTTCCAAGCCCTAGCTTGGTGGTGAACCACTCATTAATCTATAAACATACCCTAGGACAGTCCCTTAGTAGATCGTGTTCTCCCATTATCATCATTTGATTGAGATCTCTAGGGCTTCCTTGAATGTGGAGTGTAGAAAGCTTGTTGCCCTAGGTCCTAAAACGCCTATGGTGAAAATTTTCTATCTTAAATTTTGGTGAACCTACATTTAGAATACCTTCTATTCTGATTTGGAGTGCATCATCATCCTAGATCTTTCTTGCATTAACATTGCATTGCATTTTGTATTACATAATTAGTATTCTAGGGTTTTTAAACTATTGCATTAGTGAAAGTGCATATAGGTTGCATTTTTCCATCTCAAATCATTAAAAACCATCTAAAAAATGCATTTACACTTAGTTTATAGATCATACAAACTAAAAATCATAAAGTCACTTAAAATTCTCTAATTTTTTTAAAAAAACCCTCATTGGGACTCATATGCCCCTCTGAGTGAATTAGTCCTAGTGCACATCTAAAATTGCATTTAACAGCATTAAAAAAATTATTTTTTCACTTTTGTTTGCTACCATTGGTTATCTATTTCAATGGGTTGAATTTTTTTTTCATGCATTTTACTAAATCTAGCTTAAAGTGGTTCGTTTCATGCATTTCTTAATTCCAAATTTGCATTTGCAACACTTCATTTTCATATCATTGCATAGTTTAAAATATGAAAATTGCATTTCATTACATTGTATTTTGATTTTGCATTGATTATTGTTCACAAATGTTAGTATCTATATTTTCCAAGTTTGCAAAGAAAAAGTTAGTCACTAAGCATGTTAGTCATTCATTCAATACATTCCCTAGTTATGAGAGTCTCTTAGTCCAAGAGAGTGAAAATGTTGATGCTTGCCTTAAACCTACACCCCCTCTTATCTCTCACTATGTGTGGGAATGATGTGATAGAAGAAGATGAAAATATAGACAATCTTGATGATCATAGTTTCTCTTCTCCTAATACCTCTCCTATATGTGATAAAGATATTTCAGTGTTAGAAGATGCACTAATTGAGAATCATGACATTGTTGAAAGCTCCCCTTCTGTAAACTCTCCTACATTGGAAGATATTATAGCACAATATAATGACATCATAGACACATTTCTAAAGATCACTTTACCTAAATTCCATTCTCCCTTTACTTGTGAGAATGATTTAGTAGAAGAGGATGAGATTGTAAATGATGAACTGATATGTTGGTGTTAGATTATAAAACCTTTAAGGTCTATAACAATTCTCTTTATGATCCTTCCCCTACCTATCCTATTTTGGAAGCCATTAGGGAAAAAAGGAATGAAATAATAAATGATCATGAAAATCATGCTTGTTCTCCTCCTAGTACCTCTCCTAGTGGTGAAGAAGAAACTTTGATCAATGAAATTCATGAGAATCTTAGTTGTCCCCCTTCACCTAGGGAAACTCTTATTGAGAAAGACAATTCAACCATTGATGATTCCCTTACTTTTGATGAAGTAATTTTGGAAGAACCAATCCTTGAATGTCAAGAACATTTGGTTTGTAGTTCTCCTAAAAACTCTCCTCTTAGGGAGGATATCATGGTACAAGACACGTGATGAGGCTTCCTTAGGTGGAGATGATGAAAGGACATTAGACTCCTCTTCACTAAGAGATCATGAAAATAAAGGCAAGTTTGTTGAGGTTATGACAACAAAAATTGTATCTCCTTTACTTAGCAAGCCTCCTAAGTCACCTCTTGTTTGTGAATCACATAAGAAAATAAGAGGTTTCTTGAAATCTATGATGCAATCTAATAGTAACAATGTTTTGCAACAACCAAGTTATAACTTAGTTACTCAAACATATAGGAAACCACAATTCACTCCCACTCCATGGCCTTTTCCTCAACGTAGTTTTCCTAGTGTTGAAGACCTTGAAAAGACTCTAGCTAATGTATCCATATGGAAACTCATTCAACTATCACCTATATAAAAGTGTCTATTTCAAGAAATATTACAAATAAAGTAGGAGGAGATCCAATCTTATATGAAATTGAATAATTTAACACCCTCCTTTGATCCTATGTAAGTTACATAGTCATAAATCACACGCCCTAAACATGAATTACCTCACTTGATATTTAAAACAAAAATGAAGCCTTGATGATAAAGGTGATCATTAATGAAGCTATAATTAGGCGCACTCTCATAGATAATGGAGCAGGTATTAATGTTTGCAGCATTGACCTCCTAGAAAAAATTGGCATGGACAAGAGGCTTATCCAAGTTAGTGTTGTTCACATTTGTGGCTTTCAAAATGATAATAGGAAACCACTAGGGATGATCACATTACCTATTGAGGTTAGACCTACAGTGTTGCCTACCCCTATCCATATCATGTCAAGACCCCTTTCATATAATATTCTCCTAGGGAGACCATGGATTCATCCTATGAAAGGAGTCTGATAGAGCCCTCAAAATTCTTGACATTTTGAGTCTTTTGTGCTTGATATTCACATGTCAAATTTTCCCCATCAATAGGGTTCAAGGGTTTTACTTAGTTATTCATGCCTTCAATTGGTTTGTGTTTCATCCTTGAACGTTCTAATTTTGAGTTGACTAGTTTTCCCGATTTCCGATCTTATTAGTTTTCTTTTAAGCCATCGACATACATCCATTATTGGCCCCGAGGCCTTGAGATTGTCGGTAATTTTAATCTGTCCTCACGTCAGATTTTAATTCTTGATTTATGAATGACATAAGCCTAATTCATTAACTCATGAGGGTGTTTTCTCGTCGACCTAGTCAAGGCCCCTTTTTTATGAATAACTTTGATTCATGTGTAAGTTGAGTAGTTACCAGATCGTGGGATTTCATCTAGAACGTTCCCCACTAGCCTGTCCATTAGAAATGAATGCAAGTTAAATGCTACAAGGCTAGAAAAATGTCACAATGTGTGAGTGGGCCCACCCACTATGTCCCATCTCAATGCCTAGAACTTTGAGATCAACAGTGCCAATCGAGCGATGAAAAGTTATCACCACCATTCCCTACCAGCTCATGGGAATAAGATGCAAGTTCTTTAATAATGGCGAGACCCACGAGAAGCTAAAACGTATACTCTGTAGCCACACGCAAGTGGAGCCAAAAAGTACACAAAGAAGGTCCTATCAACGAATTCCTATTGGCTATTCATCTGAATTGGAGCAAAAAGGAAAATTCAAACAATCTTGAGTCGATCGGAGTCGTTCAAAAGGCCCAGCTAGGTATGTGCAGGATCATGATGGGCCAAAAAGTGGCAATATGATGGGTATGTGGTTGACAACATTTTTTCTATCCAAAATTGATGAAACAAAAAGGGTTTTTAGAGGAGATTCTCAGCTTTCCACCAATATAAATTATGCTTTACTTTGAATTTAATAAGTAATTATTATTCATTTTCTATTCAAATTATGACTAAAGTCCTAATTGATAGGTTGATTGAAAAGCATATATAGCTTTCAAACGCTATCACATTTTTTGAATCCAAAACATGCATCACATTCTATGCTTTGCATACTATAAGATTAAAAAAAGAAAAATTGAATTTCATGAAGTTTTGACCAAGTTAAGGTAGTCAGACATACGGTTTTTTTATATTTTTTAAAAGTTGTAATAAAAAATTCACAATTAATTATTTAATTGGAAAAAATTACAAAAATATATCACATGGACAATAAGTCCTCTACTTATATCAAAAATATTATAATAAAATATTATCATTTTATTGTGATTAAGTGTGGAGACAAACTTTTACTTCTTATTTTTTTCCACTGAAATTTAAGTACTCTGCATTGAAATTTCAAGTTTTCACCAAATAAGATTTTTTTAAACATTTTAGTTTTAGAACTGCATTCAATTTCTATAGATTCTATTTTTGCATATTTTTTGAAATAATGTAGATAACTTATTCAAATTTTTTACATCAAGTTGCCTAACTTTGATTTTTCTATATGGGTAATGCGGGATCATCATGGAAAAAAGCAGGGCCATAAGTAGCAAAAAAATTCAGAAAAAATCGAGTTAGGCAACTTGACATAAAATTTTGAATAAGTTATCTATATTACCAAAAATATGTAGAATAGAATCTGTGAAAATTGAATGGTTTCTAAACTACTAGAGCTTGTTTAAAAACAAAAAAAATCGGCTGGTGAAAATTTGAAATTTCAATGCAATGGTACTAAATTTAGGGAAAAAATAAGAAGTAGATTAATACGTAGAATACACTAACCACAATAAAATGATAATATTTTCTTATAATATTTAATATAAGTGAGGGACTCATGCATGGATGTGATGCATATATTTTTGTAATTTTTTTCCAAGTAAATAATTAATTATGAATTTTTTATTACAATTTTTTTTAAAATATAAAAACTCGTATGTCTGACCACCATAACTTGGTCAAATCTTCATGAACTTCAATTTTTATTTTTTTAATCCTATATTATGTGAAGCATAGAATGTGACGCATGTTTTGGATTCAAAAAATTTGATACCTTTTGAAAGCTATAGATTATTTTCAATCAACCTATCAATTAGGACTTTAGTCATAATTTGAATAGAAAATGAATAATAATTACTCATTAAATTCAAAGTAAAACATAATTTATATCAATGGAACACTGAGAATATCCTTTAAAAACCCTTTTCGTTTCATCAATTTTGGGTAAGAAAATAGTCACCAGCCACATACCCATCATATTGCCACTTTTTGGCCCATCATGATCTTGCACATACCCATATTTTTTGCCACTTAAGGGCCTATTTTTTCCATGATGATCTTGCACATACCCAGCTGAACTATAAATTAATGGCTCATATTCAAAACTTCAAAGTACGCCTATTGAAATTCTTGAACTTCGTGCAAATGATCATTAATGGTGGAAGTGACCCGTAGGCCTATTCAATTCCTATCAAAAAATGTGTGTAGCTGATTCTTGATTATTTGAGATTCAGAGATGTTTCCAAGGCAATACGAAGAGCTAATAAGAAAATTGTAGAGACTGTCCCAGCTGGCATTAGGGTTTGACACAGTTGAAAGTAGTAAGTATTATAAACACAAATTTATGCCTTTTTCAGTTTTTTAAGTTAGGGATTACTTTTAGTCTATTTTAAAATGAATGTGTTTATTCATTTTTCTTTCATTTCTTTAAAATTAGGATTAACCTTTGTCATTGAAATTCGTAGCCTTGTAAATTGTCTAGAATTAGCGATTCTCTCAAGCTATAAACTGTAATTAGGAGGTTGACTCGTTAAAATCCCTTTGTTAGAATTTTTGTGCGTACAAACCTATGGCTCCCAAAAAACAAGGTGCTTCTTCTTCTTCCTCCTAGCCTAGAGCCCTGTCTCAAGATGTTATCAACCTACTACCCCAATATACAAATAAGAAACTAGAGGGAAAGGTTTTGTTTAGTGGGTCGACAGTGATGGAGGAGATGATGGACAAGGCTTGCTTCATGAAGGATGCTAATGTACCTTACACAGGATGGCAGATGTTTCCACACTGGTTTGGGAATAGGAACCTTGGGTCTCCTTTCAGTAACCCATGGAGGTTGGATATGGGGAAACTAGTTGTTCCCAATGTTTACATGAATGTGGATCTCTTGAAAGATATTTCATCAAAATATGACCCAATTTCTAGGGTAGTCAGAGCATTTGATGGGGTGGTTATGGTAAAAATAATTAGGGAAGAAATCAAACAAGTCTTTGATTTGCATCCATGGAGTGAAGACATGATCCTGTTAAACATGGATACTTTTAGAACATAGTACAACAATACTAA
>VDFB02164961.1:0-16172 GCA_007258455.2 Sequoia sempervirens | reverse complement strand
GACACATCAAATGCATCATGATAAAAGATGAATGTGTTGCTCCTTACTTGTAAATGCAAAAATGATAGAGAACAAAAAAAACCGTACGAAAATAAAAAAAATACAGAGTCGGGTTCACCAATGTATCTATGGGTTAATTTTCAGGTTAGTTTATCAAATGAATTGAAAGCATATAGGCATAAACCCAAAGAAACTACAAAGTACAATGAAAGCAAATATAAATAAAATGATTATACCAGTTAATCATTGAAGCCTCCATGATTCATCTTCGTAGCACCTTCTAACTTGTTGGTTGATGTGTTACCCTCAGATTCAATGAGTGAGCAATTTGAAAAGAAAGCTTAAGTCCTACACAAGCTTTGAAGGATTTAACTAAAGTCTTATGCCTATGCCTATGACAAAATGACTCAAAGAATTCTAAGTCTTAATATGCCAGAATAATGTAATCTATGTGCGTAATCTAAAAATGTGAGCAAAATAGCATTTTATAGAAAATACCATTTTGAATGGACGGACGAGATCGACTTTCAATAGAGACCTGAAATTAGAGGACAAGATTTAATTTGACAATCCCTAATCAGGGTTAGGGAAAAATCATTAAGCGAGTGGTTGAGATGTCATCTAAGAAGATCAAATCAGCGGTGGAGAATAAATGAGATAATTAATTAGAAAAATAAAGATTTTTGAAAATTAGAAAGATAAAGACTGCCTGATTTGTGAGATTCGAAAAATCAATAAGATAAGGGCTGAACTAAAGATCAGATTTGAAAAATCAAGAATTTGCCCGCTTACTTGATTTTTGGAGGAATATTACCATTTTGAATTAAATTAATTCAAAATATGGATTTTGTGACATAATAAATAATCGATTTTTAGATTATTTACTAAAATGAACTGTCAGTTAAGAATGTGAAATCATTTTAAATAATTAACTTATTTAAAATGAGAGAAATGTTAATTTAGGTAATTAAATAATTAAAGATAATTATTTAATTTAGTAGATAATTTTAATAATTAAATAAATTAATCAATTCATTTAATTATGATAATTAGTGACATATTAAATAAATAAATTTATTTATTTAATAATCAAGAAGAATAAATGAATGATAAATTAAGAAATTTATTTAATTTGGGGAAGACTTAGACAATTAATGACATATTTAATAAATAAATAAAATTTATTTATTTAATAATCATGAAGAATAAAAGGACATGAATTAATTAAATAATTATGAATTATTTAATCAATAGTCGAATGTGGACCAAGGACATAATTAAGATGTCATAATTATGCTAGGATGAAAGTGGTAAAAATAGAGCTTGCAGGCCTAGGTCATTTTTAAGTGTCTACACTATTGAGTGCTAGACAAGCGCAAAGTACCAACGTATTCATGGAAACATACAAAGAGAGTTGGACGATGTCTGATCTTAGGATTTTGACAATCTACAAAAGGCCTAGGAAGAAGTAGAAAGGTCAAGGCAAGAGAAATAGGAGATCATGTTTGCTCTGTAGGCTCGTGACCAAGAGATCAGAAGGTTGAACTTTGAATTAAAAAATGCCCTCCGAGAGAAGAATCAAATGAACGAGAATGTAAGAGCAAGAGAGGCTCAGTTCCATCAGGAGTTAACTATTGCACAAGGGTCTGATACCCTCCTGATATTGAAGAAGCTGATATCCACACACTAGGAATGGATCATAGTTGTAGTTGCCATTCTCAGAACAAACCTACAGTTTTTAAGGGATTCTCAAGAATTAAATAGAAAGGTTGGCCCAATGGCCAACCAAATTCTACAGATATATGCTCCCTGAGTAGTAGAATCACAAAATCTAATTTTCAGATTTTGTGTGGCCATTGATGAGGTCCTATGAAGTGTAGGGATTCTAGATCAAAGGGTCGCCTCAAGAAAAGCAAGCAAGTTCGTCTACTATCACAAAGTCATATTAAAGAGCGAAGAGAGTCAGGTTTTGTTGAATAGAAGAGTCAACAAGATTAAGAAGTATTTTAATGTTCTTAGCTTTGGTTTACCTTCTCTTTTCTCACTAGATGGAGATGTGCTACCAGTTGAGTAGACCACAAATGCAATCAAACAAAAAGTATGAACTTCTACAAAGCTCCCAGGTTTAAGCGTGATTCCCATCATTGATGAAATCGATCATGAGATCTTTCCCCTTTCTTGTCTCTATTATTACCTTCGAGCTATTTTTGCAAGATGGGGAGTTGTTCCCTTCAAGGAATTCTTTGAGTTGGATCAAGCACAAGGGTATGTGCAAGATCATCATGGAAAAAATAGGCCCTTAAGTGGCAATAAAATTCAGAAAAATTAGAGTTAGGCAACTTGATGTAAAAATTTGAATAAGTCATCTATATTATTTCAAAAATATGTAAGAATAGAATCTATAGAAAATTGAATGTAGTTTCTATACTACTAGATTTATTTAAAAAAAAAAATCTATTTGGTGAAAATTTTAAATTTCAATGTAGTAGTACTTAAATTTAAGGGAAAAAATAAGAAGTAGGTGTCTGTCTGACCACCCTAACCACAATAAAATGATAATATTTTTTTATAATATTTTAGATATAAGTCGAGGACTCATGTCCCAATGTGATGCATATTGTTTAGTAAATTTTTTCCAAGTAAATAATTAATTATGAATTTTTTATTACAACTTATAGAAAATATAAAAACCCGTATGTCTGACCACCTTAACATGGTCAAAATTTCATGAAATTCATTTTTTTTAATCCTATAGTATGAAAATCATAGAATGTGATGCATGTTTTAGATTCAAAAAAAGTGATACCATTTCAAAGCTATAGATGTTTTTCAATCAGCCTATCAGTCAGGACTTTAGTCACAATTCAAATAGAAAATGAATAATAATTATTTATTAAATTCAAATTAAAGAATAATTTATATTGGTGGAAAGATGAAAATCTCCTTTAAAAACCCTTTTTGTTTCATCAATTTTGGGTAAAAAGAAGTCGTCAGCCACATACCCATCATATCTCCACTTTTTGGCTCACCATGATCCAACACATACCCATAAACGATCCTTTGCACTCTCATCTGGCCTACTGATTTAAATTTGGAGGTCCAAAATTCCACTTTCCTCAATCTCTAAGAATTTCTAGAGCTCTAGGTTCGTGCCTCTGCAAGCGAAGGCCCCTTGTGAGTCACCAAAACTGTGAAGCAATTTTTCATTAATCTTCTTTTGATTTTCATATTTTACACATTTTTGGCTTCAGGAAGAATCCACGCTTGAAGAAAAAGTTGTTTCGAAAGATGGGAAATGTGCCACGTGGTGGTTGCACAGATTTTTTTTATTGTCTTCCTTTTACGAGAAAGTCAAGGCATGTGTCAACTTGGCAAGGATTTCCTCTAAGGATTTCTTCATAAATATAAGCTTCTCCACCACTTGACACATCATATTTTCACTTTGGGCAAGTCACTCTCATGAGAAATTGCTTTTGGAGTTTGTCGGAGCATGCTAGGTATTTCTTGTTTTCAGGTTGGAAACTTCAAGTCAGCGTCATCAATCTACATGATTGGTCAACTAGATTTTGCTAGGTTATTTTCTAGGATTTGATTGTTTTCAAATAGAAATCTTTACTAAATATCTAAATGACATAAATGAGACAGTTGGGAATTAATGAGGAAATATTTCCATGACCTAACCAAATATCTACAACTAGATTGTGAGCTATCAGATGTTGGCATTTGGCAATATTTATTCTTGAGATGTGGGTGGTAGTTCTCCTTTTTCAGCTATAAATAGGAGGAAGCAACAAAAAGGAGTTCACTAGAAGTTCCTTTTTTTTTTGAAAAGGAAGTTCTTTTAGTTTTCCTTAGTTATAAAAGTATTTTCAAAAGTTTAAAGTTAGAAAAACACTACTTTTATCTGATATGCTATATTGTTTTAACTCAAAATATTATCAAATTGGCATCTGACCTTTGTTTTTAAATTCATTTGATATTTAAAGCATGAATAGTTTGGAAGAAATCTTTGAAACTGTGCATGTTATGGCCTTTATCAAGTTCCTTCTTTATTCTTTCGTTTAGAATAAAACACTGTGTTAAGCATGATTCAAATAGTTTGAGTAGTTGATTTCCATGTTGTAGGCTATATGATATAGTTTGAGTAGCATGATTGAAAGTGAAGGAGTTAATCTTATGTGTAACATAATTTATATTTTTGGACCACCTCTTACCTCAACCACTAGTTGTCCTTTACATTTAAACAATGTTACAAATCAAGGAGGAGTTCAAATTCCTCCTCTTACATCAATTGCCTCTATCCCTACCTATACCAAACCTAAAGTCACAATAACGATGCAACCTACTAGTAATTTGTAATTCCTTTCTTGGGTATTTCTGCTAGCATCCCTAGTATCTTGATGGTATCACAAGTCATATATCCTACCACTTTATCTCATATAATCATTCTATTCACTTATCCCTCGAACACACATATACCTCCGCCTTATTCACCTCCATCTCAAAATGCAAAAAAATATCCTCTCATAAACCAACTTTTGAAAATTGTTTCATCTCTTCAAAAGCAAGTTTCCACCATAAACCAAAATCAAAATGGCCAACCTACATATTATGTCAAAAGCAACCCCTTGTCCTTGGAGATATTGAGAATATCGATGCCACAAGGTATAGAGGTGCCTATATTTAAGAAATATGGGGGGAAAGGAGATCCTTCTAACCATGTTTCTACTTATACTACCCTATGTAGTGACTTTATTATAGAGGATAAACTATTGGCAAAGCGTTTCCCTCGATCCTTGAAGGATACCACTTTAGAATGGTTTTCTTTGTTACCAAACAACTCAATTCATTCATTCAAGGAACTTTTAGAGGACTTTGCAAACAATTTCCATTTGCATATGAATGCTAAGATGACTTTGGCCGGTTTGATGAGATATAAGAAAAAAGATGATGAAAATATTACAAACTTTATTTCACGCTATCAATCAGTTTACTCCCAAATGAATGTAAAGATTCCTGACCCTCACCTTCAAAGGATGTTCACTAAGAACTTGCAAAGTAGGATGCAAGATAAGTTTAACATGATTAAGTTTCCCTCCTTCAAGCATTTATGTACTTACCTTCATGATTATCAAAATTTGATTAGCAACCATTAAACAAAACCCACCTCTAGTTGTCCTGAGAAGTCTGAATCTGCAAACCAAAACAATTATTAGCCTTTTAGGAAATAGAATAAAGGCTTCCTTCAACTAAAACCCCCTCAATAAACAACTCAACATGTCGATACCCATGTGGTTGCTATAAGGAGGGAAACTTCTTTCGTATTTCAAGATCCAGCTAGACAATTCACTCCCTTAGTTAATACCCTCCATAATACAATGTAAAATTTTTTAGAACAAAATATGATCACCTTGCCTCCCGTCAAAACTCTTGATCCTAATAACCCTTACCTTTGATCTTTAGATCAAATTCTTATTTCCATTATCACCAATAAAGTGGACATGACACAGAACACTATAAATATCCTAAACATCTTGTGCAAGACCTCATTGATTCTAGTCGTCTATTAGTTCTAGGTGTTAATGATCAAGGAAATATGTTTGTTGCCCCTCATAACCAAGATTTGCAAATATTTACCAACCCTATGCCAAAACATAATATTTCATTTGTCAAAGCTAGTGGAACTTCAAAGAATGATGTGATGAATGTTGACACAAATGATGATAATATGTATACAATTCTACAAAGTCCTATTGATACCATTGAACAAGTTCCTACATGGATAATATCAAAAAGGGTTTGATTGCATTGATTGAAACTCAACTTCATAAGTCCATAACTTAAAATCCTCATGACATTGCTTTCTTATCTAAAGATATACTTAAGCATGCACCCGATGGTCCTTTTTACATAGCCGACCGAATCTATGATAATCCCACTAATGGGCTATTAATTGATCCTATCTATGGAGACAATGTGATCACCAAATAATTCTTACTCGTTCATAAGATCTACCAAGAAACATATGATAAACTAAAAGCATGGATAAATATGCATAACAATTTTGCTTGCCCTACAATGGGATTGATCACCTTACCTTTACAAATAGGATTGAAAGCATTAGATGTCTCATTCTCCATCATATCAATGTTGGATCAATTCCATGTGAATCTTGGTCACCCATGGCTATGTTCCATGGAATTCATTTCATCAGTTGTGCATAAATGCTTAAATTTTCCCTTTGACAATGAAATATTTATTATGCATCATAGTGGCTTTAACCCTTTGTCATCCCGTGGAAAATTTTCACTAGATTTCATTTTTTCTAAGCCTATGGAACCTATTAAACCGTGAGAATACTTCTTTTCCAAATCCTACCAAAATTTCAAGGTGAAATGCATAGAAAAAATATCCCTTACAAACATGCCCCAAACTATGACTAAACCTACCATCCTTAACGAAACAATGATTGAACCTAAAGATATCCAAAACAACCAAGACCAACCTAAGACAAAACATTTTCCTACCTCCTACAAAATATCAAGAGATAACAAAAAAAATCCCATCACGCCTCCTAAAATAAAGTAAGTTTACAAATCCAAAGAGAAAGTGGTTGAACAAACTTCCATGGTTCCTTCTGTTCCTCCCCTTTGGGAAGAAAATAAACCTATGGTTGATAAACCTGCTCCTACACAAACACAACTTCAAATTCATACTGAAAGAAATATACACGCTAGAGAGCATAGGCATAGACATCATGCTCTTGCTCAAAGGTTAAACAAAGATACAAATAAAGAAAATCAAAATGCAAACTTGATTGAAGCAATACATGATGAATCTCCCACTTCGCCAAAACAAAAAGACCCTATACTACAACTGCAACAAGGGATAAACTCTTTTTTGGGAATTATCATTAAAATCCTATTGTGATTAATTTAGATGATGATGAGGAGATTGCTAAAATTGATGAGAAGGTGCATAATGAATTGAATACATTGTTTTCCTCTTCCATGAGATTAAATGATAATTCTCCCAAAGAGAGTATTAAACTTGGTAATGACCCTAGTTCGACACTTGTTATTTTTCCTTTGACTAGTTGTTTGCCTATTGTATATGATGAATGCAATTGGGATGTAGATGACCTGCTAATAGGTTGACTTGCATGTTCCTTACTAGTATTTTACATTATTTCTTTTTCTTTTTGTGATTGTATGTGTGTAATGTGATCCCTGTGATGTTCTATTTGGTGTTTCTTTCTCTTTGTTACATTCCTCTATTTGTACCTACATTCTTCTTTATGTCATAAAATTTTTATCTTTTCCATTATCTTTTTCATTTGTCTTGTGTTTTCCTTTTCGGGATGACGCAAGGCGTTGAGACATTCATGTCTCTTCCATGTGGACCCAAAAGCTTCTTCTTTATCTTTTTCATTTGTATTGTGTTTTTTTCTTTTAGGGATGATGGAAGGCGTTGAGACATTCATGTCCCTTCCATGTTGACCCGAAAGGTTTTTATTTTTTTTCACTCTCTATTTCATTCTTCTTGTTCTATGAGTATTTGGAAAATGATGATAGATCTAGGCTCTTTAAAAATATTATAGCAAGAACATAGTGACCCCGAATAAATGGATCCCTCATGTGTTTGGAGTTTCATTTTAGGGGTAACCTCTCTTTTCCTTTTCATGACATAGATTTATTTGGAAGGGGAAAAGTACAAACTTGTGTCACCATTTTGGCCAAGCGTATGGATTTTATTGTACCTGAAGCGGCCGAAAGGGATTTTGTTGAGTCAGTTTCGGTCGAACCCACATGGAAATGACATGGCACCTACGTGGCTTTAGGGATTCAGTCGAGTGGATTTTGGTTGAATCCCTTTCGACCAAAAAAATTTATACAAAATAAAAAAAAGACTAGTGCGGCCATTTTGCATGTTCACCCAAAGGAGTCACGATCAAAGGTTGCTCTTTCAAATACCGCCTCTAGAAAAAGGAATCGAACCCAAGTTTCCCATCATTTTGTTCTATCGATTTGGTCAGTAAGGCAATTAATTTGCATTATCTCATGTGTTAGTTAGTGTTTGTTCTTGAATTGTTTCCATTAGTGGCATGTGAAAGTGAGGGTTTCGTTGGTTGTTATTCTATCTGTGATTATTTGGGAATCTTTTTCTATAGTTAATGAAAAAGCTATAATATAAATTGTTTGGAAAGTCTTAGTTATTGATTGATATTGAATTTTGGATTTTCTCCATCATAGCTATATTCAGTGGAAATAATTGTTTTGATGTATGATGTAATTTAAATTGTATAATGAATATTTTAGGAATTTTTGTATGTGATTTTAAGGGTTTATTTAACCTTAAAATAAACCCTTAAAATCATATTCAGATGTGTGGAAACCCTAGTTGACCCTAAAATATATTTAGGGGTTTATTTTGTTATAGTAGCACATTAAAATTTATATGAGCAGAAAATTGTGTGAAGGGTTTAAGTGTGGAATTCTTTGGTTGCTGGAGAAATTTTTCTATGCCTTATAATGATCACATTATTGGTTTTGAGCTTCAAGATAGCTCTGTTATTTCAAATATTTTCCAACTTTTTCTCAAACTTTGGAAGATGTGTGATATTTATTAGTTTTGAGCTTCAAGATAGCTCTGTTATTTAAAATATTTTCCAAATAATTAAGCCAAAAAATAAAGTCTCACGCAACGAACTATGTTGTGTAATAAGTTTTATTTGCATCCAGACATCAAAAAATGCAAGTTTTTCAGAGTACAAATGGCATTGATTAACCCTAACCAACGAAGTTCTTACCATGTTTAAGATTGAGGGAATTTAAAATGGAGGCTACGATGGAAGTATAATTAGAAGTTGCCACACTGGCACTTGATAGCCATTGAACTCTTGCTGGGGGATATTTTCTAACCTGGATTATTAGTTACTCTACCAATGCACTTCAATGACTAATACATGCCTTCTAACAAAATTCATAGGATCTCTTCAAAAAATGATAAGAGTACCTAAGATTTGCTCCTTTTATAATTGTGAAAATTGAATACGCATGCTGCTCAATTTGATTAGATTTTTCTTATGTATTAACCTTATTCTATCTTTACACATCTCAAAGGTCAATCCACAATCTCTATTCTCTCCTGTGCATGATGTTGGTTTAGATTCATAGGCACATAATTGACTTTGATCAAATACACATACATGGATTTGAAGCTCAAACTTTTAAATTTTTAATTGGACTACCCCCTTTTTCACTAGCCACTACGAATGGCTAATACATGCCTTCAAACAAAACTTAGGATCTCTTCAAAAAATCAGAAGAGTACCTCATACTTTCTTTTCTTAATGGTGAAAATTGCATGCCCATGCTGCCCAATTTGATTAGATTGTTCTTATGTATTGACTATTGTATACAGTGTTTTTGTGTTGAAGATGGAAAATAACTTATTCCATCTTTACACATCTCAAGGATCAATTCACAATCTCTATTGTTCATACATTGGTTTAGATTTATAGGCCTATAATTGACTTTGATTAGTTATACATGGATTTGAAGCTCAAATTTGTAGGTTTCTAATTGGGCCCATGTACCTCCCTTTACCTCTAGCACGAAAATGTAGATTAATTTAAATTACACCTAGAGTATTGTATAGGAGTATACACCTTAATGCATTTCAAGTTTGCAACCCATCAAGACATGGTAATCTATCATCTTAGGCATATTATATGCTCTCCAGGCCACTGTTACCTTGTCAACAACAAAGATTAGAAATGAAATGAATATTTGTTATTCTACAATCAAAAAATTATTACTAAATATTGCAAACACTATTGAAAGAAAAGATTACTTAAAATGAAGTTTTGCAAAGGAAAATTGTTGTCAAGTACCACCAATTTTTTTTCTACAAATAGGATAAAGATGTCTAAAACTGGAGTTTTTTAGAAATTGCTTCAGTAGTTTGAGAAAGCAACACAAGTGCCACAAGTAGCAAATTGTGCTGAAAATTTGAAAATAATAACTTTCTTGATAGTCTTGCATGAAAAGCGACATACATTCAACTTGTTTGTTGAGGCAGCCTTGGATTGCAAATTGATTCTCCTTGAGGTAGCAAACATTTTTCACTATAAAATTAATACACCTTTCTAGGCATTCTGATCTTCTCCCTTTACTTCTATTAGATGATTAAATCCCCATAGACTGCCATTTATATTTACAAAAGCAATATTAACTTAGAGGAGTCCTTAATTTGGGCCATTTTAGCATAAAAAATGGATGAAATCATAAGGGATTACAGTTGTTAGCTTCCTGAGGGTGGGATTCTACAATTATTTTTGTTCCAACAAGGTTGAAGATGGTTTATGGATTTTTTAGCCGCTAGTTCAATAGTGGTCATTTTAGGAGTAGCAGAATGGAGAGATTTGAGATCTATCCTTAGGAGGAGAGGTAACCATAATATAACTCAGACTTATCTAGTGAATAAATCAGCTATAGATTAGTCAGATTACCATTACACAATGCATGCCCCACTAAATAAAATATTCAATAGATTCATGAAAATGTGTAGCTGTACATTGACCAATTGTGTCTTGTTTCAAGCATTGAATTTATAATGTATACAAATTATAGTGGTTTGTATTTCATCATTGTTTATTGGCATGTGCTTTGGTTTATGTTGAATATCATTAATCTCTTATCACTGTCGACACCACTATCATCTCATCTAATCATAGTTATCATGCCTTTAATATATTAATGAAACTCTTCAAAAAATTGTCATCTATGATAAGAAGTCACTAAGAATTCACTAATTGAATTCTAGTTATGCACTATTATAAGTCACTAATTCATAGTCCTTTAACAATCTAGTTTGTGTATGGAAAACCTACATCTATTTATAAATCCATTGGTTATATATACATTTTTTTAGCATAAATTATGTAATAGCAAGAAATAATATATGATAAAGTTTGAGAATAATTTTTTGGAGTAAATAATCTTACATTTAATAGGAAGAAATGATATCAAGAAATATGGCATGGTTAATAAGAGGGCATTAGTTGGTCCAAACCTTTTGGTTCTTCCAAAACATTTGGAACTAGCAGTAGCAAGAGGAGGTGGTTTTTCTAAAACATTTGGACCAACTAATACTCTCTTGTTGACCATACAAATAAAAGTAGAAATATATGGCAATATGAACCAATTTCATATTTAAAAAAAAAATAGAAGAATCTATGAGATATTAGATTTAAAAATGAAACCTTGTTTTCTACACAAACATAAACCATATAACCTATGCTACTCAAAATTTATGAGATACTTATATTAAGAAAAAGAGTTAGTTACAAACATTGATGAAAAATTGAAAGCTCACAAACACCAACCCTAAGTGAAGCTAGTTATGGTAGAAATTTTGGTGCCTATTCAATGTATTTTGGGATGTGGGCTAGTAGAAATTATAGATATGGCTTACAATTCTATAATTTTATGCATTATAAAATTATAGAGTTGTAAGTCATCCTAAAATACATTGTGTTAGGTTTAATTTTTTTTTATTATAACTCTAATTGCTTTAACCTACCTAGTAATTGGAGTTATTAAATTGAAGTTATGTAAATGGGTAAGTGAAATTAGTTAAAGTAAAATTTTTGGTCCCTACAATGTATTTTAGGACATGACTTACAACTAGATATAATTTCATTTAAATGCATGATTTTATGAATATATTTAAGTGGGGGATTTAAACATTTAAATTAAATTATAGTCATACTTTTATTAAGTTGTAAGTCATATCCTAAAATACATTGTGTTAGGAAACAAAATTTCTTTCACTTATCTATTCACTTAACTCCAATTAATATCCTTTGAAGATTATTTCAATAAAGTATTTGATTGATCACTTATTGTATTCAATCTATACCATCATGGAGAATGGTGAAAAGGGCCAATTATTACTCTTCCAAATTATTTTAATAAATTGTTATTTAATATTCTTTTGTATTTGATTGATCATTTAATGTATTGAATTTGGGAAAACTTGGGTTCAAAATGTAATCGTAGACTCACTCTTTGACATATCAGCCTTCGAATGTAGTCAATTCACTTGAACATGCAAAATTCCAAACAAATATAGAAGAATATTAAATAATTAATTTATTGAAATAATTTGGAAGGGTAATAATTGACCTTTTTAGATGTCTCACATAAAATGAATGTTTAATAGGTCATGGTTGGTGATGGTGTAAATTTAACACAATAATTGATATTGAAATAATCTTTGAAGGGTAGTAGTTGGAGTTTATGTGAATGGATAAATGAAACTAATAGTAGAAATTTTGGTTCCTACAATGTATTTTAGGATATGACTTACAACTAGATATAATTTCATTTAAATGCATTGATTTTATGAATATATTTAAGTGGCGGATTTAAACATTTAAATGGAATTATAGTCATACTTTTATTAAGTTGTAAGTCATATCCTAAAATACATTGTGTTAGGCAACAAAATTTCATTCACTTATCTATTCACATAACTCCAATTAATATCCTTCGAAGATTATTTCAATAAAGTATTTGATTGATCATTTATTGTATTCAATGTATACCATCATGGAGAATGGAGAAAAGGGCCAATTATTACTCTTCCAAATTATTTTAATAAATTGTTATTTAATATTATTTTTTATTTGATTAATAATTTAATGTATTGAATGTGAGAAAACATGTGTTCAAAATATATTTGTAGACCCACTCTTTGACATATCAGCCTTTGAACATAGTCAATTCACTTGAACATGCAAAATTCCAATCAAATATAGAAGAATATTAAATAATTAATTTATTGAAATAATTTGGAAGGGTAATATGTAATACCCCTCATGTTGTTTGGATTTGATATTTATGTGGTTTTGATTGATGCTTTGTGACGGTGATTATCTATGTTGTTGTTTGGTGTGTGTGGATGCGTAGTTTAGTTAATTGTTGCGTGTGACATTATTAGTATGATTTATGATACTTGGTGCGTTGATTTGGATTATCGTTTATTCAAATAGATTTTCATTAATGTTTTATATGTCGATGTGATGATCCTATGGTGATCATGTTATTTGGATTCAGTATTATTTTATAATGCAATTGTTTAATAACTAGTTATAATGCAGTAGTTAAGTATCATGTTATCTTATGATCAATTTGGTTAGAAATGTTAGCTCGTCATTGATATTATAATTGTTAGAATAGATTAGGTGAGAGGACAGTGTAGCATCACTGCTTGTAACGCCCGTCGTGCAAACCCCAGAGAACACACACATAACGCGAATAATTTTTTTTTTTAAAACATAATAATAAAAGTAACATGTAACAACATTAAACCAAAATCACATAGCAAAACACATAACATTAATACACTTGGTTCTCTGGGGCACGCGAGGTTACATTGCAACCACAAAACAAAATAAAGATAACGAAAACAACATAACCATTTAATTTATGAAAACCATATACAATGATACAACTGATAGCCATGATGCGAGTATGACAACATCACATAATTACATCCATGATAAATCTTTTAACAAGATCCAAATCAAACCTAACTATTACATCATTGAAATAATATTACATTACAATTTTCTTTGATACATGAATTACATTGAATTTCCCAACATGGGGATTGATACAAGAATAATGAACATGAAGTACAACTGATCACTGGAACATTTGCACTGCAGAAAGCTGAGAAGACAAGACGATGATGGGGAACCCAACGGGTGTGGAGCACGTTCCACCCAACCATGTGAATTACAAGTAACTCACCCCCCGTGCTCAGAGGTGACGAGGAAGTGAACCCGACCATGAATGTTAACCGACTCAACCACAATATGATATAAAACAAGTACAACTCAAAGCTTACAAAGAACAACCATCAAATTTCACAAATCACATGACAAGATTAAGCCAAGAACTCATCACGATAACATGAAGTACTATCACTTAACAATCAAGAATCAATTCACAAGAATTTAAAGAAACATCATAAAGAGATAACATCTAGAGGCAACAACACAAACAATAAGGGTGTCAAGTGGAGAGTGTCATCGCATAGCTCTCATGGGATTCTCCTGGCCCTTCCTCCAACTGAGGCGCCGGCACCCATCTATGGATCTCCTGGCCCTTCCTCCTAACTGAGGCGCCAGCACCATAGGGTAGCTGATGCGGAGCCAATAGTCTCTCGTGAAGATGAGCCTATGACTATGCCGACCACGGCCTTCTCAGTCTATCACTAGTCTAGGGTAGCCCTAATGCATAGCTGAGGAATCCAAAGTTTTATTATCTTGTGTTTTTAAAACTACCCAACCCCCTAAATCTATTGTTTAGGTTATCACTTGTTTACTACTCTTTCGAGGGTTATCCTGGCCCTTCCTCATCCGAGGCGCCGGCGCCCATGAAGAGCCACTCTCCCACCTATGACCCTAACAAAACTCAAGTAGGAAAGGGTTGAACCAACACATATAAATCATAAAACCAAAACTCAGATACACGAGGTATTAACCATCTCGCAATTGCTCAAAATCAAAAGTCTCAACCAACTGTTCAACCCTTCCTCTCATAAAACCAAAAATCTCAAAGCCTACCAAAGCGAAGATGACATCATAAAAAAAACAAGCCTCTGGGATAAGATTACAAGAATCAACAACGGGTTCCCACAAAGACATCACTACATATCATAAAAGTAAAACTCACATAATATTTTGCAAAGTTGCACCATTAGGTTTGATTCTAATCCCAATTAAGTAACTAAATACGAATGTCTCAAAAGAATTCACAATCACAACTACAAGCTAATTCTTGCTAAAACAAAATATTATTCAACCAAAACAATTAATAAAATAATGCCCTATTTAAATCTGCGAATGCCCATTTAACACATTATTTAACATTTCAATTATATACAAAACTTATATGCATGTATATATATTTTTAAACCAATTAAAATAATATAAAATCAAATAATTATAATTATATATATACATATATATTTTTAAACTAAATTATGATTATTATACTTACTGGGCCTAAATAAAATAATTATAATTATTAAATTTGATAAAAATTAAATAAACACCATAAAATAACAACAAATACATATATATATATACTTTTACAATAATAATATATATATATATATATAAATATATATATATTTATATATAAAAGAAAAACAAAAGCCAAATAAAGCCCCGTCAATACCGACGGGCTTCCAGACGTACGACGCAAGCCAAGACGCCTGGACAACAGTTTTACGATCATCGGGCAAGGATTAGCCATTAAGATCATTAAGGGTAAGACGGGCCAAGCAGTTGAGGGGACGTGAAGGTAACGGCCGCACCGTCTCTTCCAATCGGTGCCCAAAACACACTTTTTCTTTTAAATTTTTTTTTAATAAAGAACAACTTCGTGCAAACTCATAACATCGAACCCAAGAAATATATAATGAATAAATTTCGATTTTCAAGCAAAGAATAAATTTGATTTCAACAGTTTTTAAAAGATTTATATGACAGCGTGACGTCAATTTCCGGGCCGAATTATCAGCCATACAACTGAAACAATATTAATCATTCATGAATATATATATATTCCGTATATATATATATATTATGGGTAAATAGAACAATATAGATCAGACAATATAAATATATATTCTGGTTTAACAGATCAATATAAATCAGTATATATATATATATATATATAGATATATACATTCTGGTAAAAGTACAGAGGTATAACAAAATAAACAAAGAAATTACAAAACAATAATTACATCCATTCATGTTTCAATATACTGATAAAACCCCAAATTTATTATCTTCAACAAGAAAATCATCTTTTCTACAATCCTATCGTTTATAGGTTGAAATGTTTCAGAGGATCAGGGTTCTTGTTTTGACAAACAAATTGGACAGTATAATTACTATGAATTTTCTTTGTTTTCTAGTCTAATGATTTGCTCTAGTTTCAGTTTCCAACAGAAGTTCTCTATATTCACAAAAATTATTTTTAATAAGATCTATTTTTCTTTTCAGAAACAGACAGAGAATAAAAAGGGTATAAGAAGAAAACTACGAGAGGAACCTGGAGTCCAATGCAAATTTGAAGATGCCT
>VDFB02164960.1:0-19177 GCA_007258455.2 Sequoia sempervirens | reverse complement strand
TTAGGGTTTAGGGTTATGGGTAGAGGGGATAGAGATAGAGGGATCCATTGGAAAGAGAGAGGGGGAGTGGGAGAGAGAGATAGAGGGTAGAGGGTACAAGGTAAAGGGTAGAGGGGAGGGAGATAGGAGTGAGAGAGAGAGATAATTGAGAGTGGGAGAGGTGTTAGTAGGATGAGACTTGAGAGAGAGAGGGAGGGAGGGAAGGAGTGGGAGAGAGATAGAGGGTAGAGGGTTTAAGGGTTTAGAGTTTAAGGGTTAAGATTTTAGGGTTTAGGGTTAAAGGTAGAGGGGAGAGAGATAGAGGGAGTGAGTGAGTGAGAGAAACCTAAGAGAGGGAGAGGAAGTAGGAGGGAGAGTCTTGAGAGAGGAGGGAGTGGGAGAGAGATAAAGGGTAGAGGGTTTAAGGGTCTAAGGATTTAAGGGTTAAGGGTAGAGGGCTAAGGGTAGAGTGGAGAGACTTAGGAGTGAGTGAGTGAGAGAGAGACTTGAGAAAGGGAGAGGTGGTATGAGGGGGAGGCTTGAGAGAGAGAGAGAGACCCAAGAGAGGGAGTGGTGCTAGGATGGAGAGACTTGAGAGAGAGGGGGGGAGTGGTTGATAGATAGAGGGAGAAAGGATTAAGGGTAGAGGGTAGGGGAAGAAAGTATCTAGGGTTTAAGGGTTAAGGGTTAATGGTAGAGGGCTTAAGGGTAGAGGGGAGACACATAGAGGGAGTGAGTGAGAGATAGAGAGAGACCTAAGAGAGGGAGAGGGGGTAGGAGGGAGATACTTGAGAGAGAGAAAGAGAGGGTAGAGGGTAGAGAGTAGAGGGTTTGGGGTCTAGGGTTATGGGTAGAGGGGAGAGAGATAGAGGCACAAGTGAGAGAGAGAGAGTGAGAGAGGGAGAGAGACAAAGGTGAGGGTAGAAGGTGGCATAAGGGTAGAGGGACATGTGATAGGGAGTGAGTGAGTGAGAGAGAGACCTGAGAGAAGGAGAGGCAATAGGAGGGTGAGACTTGAGAGAGAGGGAGGGAAGGAGGGAGTGGGAGAGAGGTAGAGGGTTTAAGGGTTTAGAGTTTAAGGGTTAAGGGTTTAAGGTTTAGGGTTAAGGGTAGAGGGGAGAGAGATAGAGACTTGAGAGAGGGAGAGGAGGTAGAAGGGAAATTTTTGAGAGAGAGAGGGTGGAGGGTAGAGGGTTTAAGGGTTTGGGATTAAGGGCTCTAGGGTTGGGTCATGAGTAGAGGGGAGAGAGAGAGAGGGACTGCTGAGAGAGTGGAGGGAGTGGGGAGAGAGATAGATGGGTAGAGGGTTAAAAGGGTAGAGGGTAGAGAGATAGGAGGAGAGATACAATCTGAGAGAGGTAGAGGGGGTAGGAGGGAGGAAGGAGGGAGAGAGATATAGGGCAAAGGGTTAAGCACAGAGGAGGGTCCAAGGGTTAAGGGTTAAGGGGTAGAGGAGTGAGTGAGAGAGAGACCTTGAGAGAGGGAGAGGGGTATGAGGGAGAGTCTCTAGAGAGAGAGAGGGCAAGGGTTTAAGGGTTTGGGTGGCAGAGGGCTGGCGCGGGTAGAGTGAGAGACAGAGATAGTGAGAGAGAGAGGTCCTTGAGAGAGGGAGAGGGGGTAGGAGGGAGAGATGAGAGAGAGAGAGAGGGAAAGAGATAATATTTAAATATTTTATATGTTAGTAATATTACTTAGTTATATAATATTTTATATATTAGTAATATATATATATATATATATATATATATACATTAAGTAAAATATAGAAATAATATCTAAATATTATACATAATAATATAATATATTATATATTAAATTATAAACTATATTGTATATTCTCAAGTAGATATATTAAAATAAACTATAAAATATTTATTACATTTTATAAATCATATATTATAAAGTGTATAAATTTTTTAAAATCATATATAAACCAAATCAGATATCCGTTTTGAAACGGATATCCGATTTGGTTTATATATGATTTTTAAAAAAATTATACACTTTATAATGTATGATTTATAAAATGCAAAAAAAAACGGATATCCGATTTGAAACGGATATCCGATTTGAAACGGATATCCGATTTGAAATAGATATCCGATATTTTTGACACATAATTTATTGCCTAGGGATTAGCCTCGGGCTTGCTTTGGTATTTGGTTTGGACATGCCAATCCTAAGAAGTCAACGCAAAAAACGTGTTTGACAACTTACCTTATTTTTCTAGACTTCGTCCATGTGGCTGACGACTTTATTTTTAGCCAAAATTGATGAAACGAAAAGGGTTTGTAGAAGAGAATCTCACTTTCCACCAATATAAATTATTCTTTACTTTGAATTTAATAAATAATTATTATTTATTTTCTATTAAATTACGACTAAAGTCTTGATTGATAGGCTGATTGAAAAACATCTATAACTTTCAAACTGTATCATATTTTTGAATCCAAAATATGTGTCACATTCTATTTGCATACTATAGGATTAAAAAATATTGAATTTTATGAGGTTTTAAAGTTAAGGTGGTCGACATATGAAGTTTTTTATATTTTTAAAAAGTTGTAATAAAAATTCATAATTAATTATTTACTTGGAAAAAAATTACAAAAAAATATGTGCATCACATCTCGAAATGAGTCCTCTACTTATATCTAAAATCTCATAAAAAAATATTATCATTTTACTATAGTTAGGGTGGTCAAAAGACACCACTTCTTATTTTTTTCCCCTGAATTTAAAGTAATCCGCATTGAAATTTCAATTTTTCACCAAATAGATTTTGTTTTTAAAAAACTTAACCTAGTAGTTTAGAAACTACATTCAATTTCCCACAGATTCTATTCTTACATGTTTTTGAAATAATATAGATAACTTATTCAAATTTTTACGTCAAGTTGCCTAACTCTGATTTTTTTGAATTTTCATTGCCACTTAAGGGCCTGTTTGGCATACCATGATCCTGCACATACCCCTATGTATGATTATTGGTTATTATGTATCCATGTATTTAACGTTCTCTCATGCATCAACATTTGCATTTTTTCATTTTCTTGATCTACTATATTTATCGTTTTTATACTATATGCATCTCAACTTTTGCTTTGTCTTATCTTTTCACTCTTGTATCCTCCAATATCATTATATTTTTATATCTATTCCTCTCTTGTCACACTTCAAGGAAACTCAAGGATCTCAACACCTTGTTGTGTGTGAGGGAGAGTGAGAAATGGGGCATGAGTTTTTCTTCTATATATGTTTCCGAACAATAATCACTTCATGACATTCCTATTCCATTTAGTGCCATTTCCACACTTTCACATACTTCCTTCCAATATCAAATACATTTCAAAATCCTATAATATCGTTTCCATGCATCATATCAATAGGTCCCATTCCTTTGTTCTTTCAATCCACCTAGCTCATTCATATTTTTATATTTTGCATTTAATTTTCTCCATTTAACTCAACAATGATAAATTCACACCATTTGCATTCCATTCATTTTCATAACCAGCCTTCCATATCCTTCCCTCCCCTATCAAATACTTTTCACAGGCCATTCATATCCCTTGCCTGCATCCCATCATTCTGTCAATTCCCTCTCTTTGTTGCACTCACATAAGTCATTCACGTTCTTTCATCCCATATATCTTTATCTATCTATACCTCAAACATACCTACATCCATCATAACAAAATTCACACCATACCAAACAAAGAAACATATGAAGAAAATATCAAGGTTATGCAATCAAACATTGAGGGCTTCAAAGATAAATATCATAACATGAAATTGTATTCAAGAGTTCTTTTCCAAAAATGTTTTTTCTAAATCATGTTTTATACAGATTCCTAAAAGCACACTTGACACTTTCCTGAAGGCTAAAATGTATCGTCAATTTGCATAAATCTATTCATGTATGTATGTACACATATGCATCAACAACTATCCTTTATAATCTTGTTATAAAAAACAATTATGTATTCTTATTTTGTTCTCAATATAAATGTTATTTGTATATGTTTAAAATGCAAATTGTTTCAAACATATCAAACTATGCTCAATCCATTTATGTTTCCATGCACCCATGTTTCTATGTATACTTTCATCCATGTGTACATGTACTTGTTTAAAAAACAATAATGTATTATTATTTTGCTTCAATTATTAATGCTACTCATATATGTTTAAAATGAAAATTATTTCAAACATTTTTAACTATATTTGATGCATCTATGTATACATGTATCCATGTATCTATCTATACATGCATCCATGCATACATGTATCCATGCATGCATATACACATATACACATCCACACATATATACATACATGCATAGATACATATATGCCTAGATATATCCAGTTTTATAAACTATGCCTTCACCTAGATCAATTTAATCAATCTATGCGTTCGCATTTTCTTGATATTTTAATGCATTTAATTTGCACTCATGCATTGCGTACCTCTGGCCTCTAGCTTTATAAACTATGCCTTTGCTTAAATTTATTTAATTGATCTATGCATTCACATTTTCCTAACTTTTTTAATCAAAAAATGATTTATAAACCTACTCCAACGAATAGAAAAACAGATACATGCTAATTTTCCAATATAAATAAAAAGTAATATGTTTAAATGTGGCTATGTGATTGGCCTATGCTGCCCTTTTAAAGCATTCAGGGCAAATGCATAAGTATTCTATGCATCTGTTTATCTATATAAGTATGCATGTATGCATACATGCATGTATGCATGTATGTATGTATCTATGTCTGCATGTATCTATGTATACTTCCATCCACATGCATATATGTATACATGTATGCATATATGCATGTATGTATATATGTATCTATGTGTCCATGTTTCTATGTATACTTGCATCCATGCAATGTATGCATTTAAGTATGCATTTATGTATGCATGCATGTATATATGTATCCATACATTGATGTGTCCATGGATCTATGTGTTCATGTAATTATGTATCGAAACATGTGTCTATATATGCATCCATACATTTATGTATCTGCTTCGATGAAGCTCAAGGATATCAACACCTTGTTGTGTGTGAGGGAGAGTGAGAAATGGGACATGAGTTTTCCTTCTGTATATGTATCCAAACAATAAGCCCTATGATGATTTCAAAAAGCATAACCAATAAGAAACTGGAAACTGTTGCACCCTATAATTTCACAATTAATTACTTCATGACGTTCCTATTCCATTTAGTGCCATTTCCATGCTTTCACATCCTTCCTTCCAATATCAAATACATTTCAAAATCCTATAATATGGTTTCCATGAATCATATCAATACGTTTCATTCCTTTGTTCTTTCAATCCACCTAGCTCATTCATATTTTTATATTTTGCATTTAATTTTTTGCATTCAACTCAGCAATGATAAATTCACACCATTTCCATTCCATATCCTTCCCTCCCCTATCAAATACTTTTCATAGGCCATTCATATCCCTTACCTACATCCCATCATTTTGCCAATTTCCTCTCTTTGTTGCACTCACATAGGTCATTCACGTTCTTTCATCCCATATATCTTTATCTATCTATAGCTTAAACATACCTACATCCATCATAACAACATTCGCACCATAGCAAACAAAGAAACATATGAAGAAAATATCACAGTTATGCAATCAAACACTGAGGGCTTCGAAGATAAATATCATAACATAAAATTGTATTCAAGAGTTCTTTTCCAAAAAATTCTTTTCTAAATCATCTTTTATACAGATTCCTAAAAGCACACTTGACACTTTCCTGAAGGCTAAAATGTATTGTCAATTTGCATAAATCTATTCATGTATCTATGTACACATATGCATCAACAACTATCCCTTATAATCTTGTTCTAAAAAACAATTATGTATTCGTATTTTGTTCTCAATAAAAATGTTATTTGTATATGTTTAAAATGCAAATTGTTTCAAACATTTCAAACTATGCTCAATCCATTTATGTTTCCATGCACCCATGTTTCTATGTATACATTCATCCATGTATACATGTACTTGTTTAATAAACAATAATGTATTATTATTTTGCTTCAATTATTAATGATACTCATATATGTTTAAAATGAAAATTATTTCAAACATTTCTAACTAATTTGATGCATCTATGTATACATGTACATCTATCTATACATGCATCCATGCATGCATGTGTCTATGTATAGCTGTTTGCATCAATGCATCTAGCCACATATGTTTTTATGTATATATGTATGCATCTATCCATGCATACATATACACATACACACATCCACACATGTACACATACATGTATAGATACATATATAACTTGCTATATCCAGTTTTATGGACTATGCCTTCACCTAGATCAATTTAATCAATCTATGTGTTCACATTTTCTTGATATTTTAATGCATTTAATTTGCACTCATGCATTGCGTACCTCTGGCCGCCAGCTTTATAAACTATGCCTTTGCTTAAATTTATTTAATCGATCTATGCGTTCGCATTTTCTTGACTTTTTTAATCAAAAAATGATTTATAAACCTACTCCAATGAATAGAAAAACAGATAAATGCTAATTTTCCAATATAAATAATAGCTTTCAAAATTCCGACTATACAAATAAAAAGTAATATGTTTGAATGCGGCTATGTGATTGGCCGATGCTGCCCTTTTAAAGCATTACGGGCGAATGCATAAGTATTCTATGCATGTGTTTATGTACATGTGTATGCATGTATGTATGTATCTATGTGTGCATGTGTCTATGTATGCTTGCATCCACATGCATATATGTATGCATGTATGCATACATGCATGTATGTATGTATGTATCTATGTGTGCATGTATCTATGTATGCTTGCATCCATGCAATGTATGCATTTATGTATGCATGCATCCATGTGTCCATGTATCTATGTGTCCATGTAATTATGTATGGAAACATGTATCCATATATGCATCCATACATATATGTATCTATGCATATATGCATGTACGTATACAGGCATCTATGTATAGATAGCATCCGTGGATGCATGCATATATGCATCGATGTATCTTTATATGCATATATGGGTCTATGTGTCCATGTATGTACAAATATATGTGCTCATGTATTTGCATTTATGTATACATGCATTTGTATATGCATCCATGGACACATGTATACATGTGCAACATGCATATATAGGTGCATCCATGCATGATATCCCTGGATGAATATATGCATGCATCCATGCACGCTATCCATAAATGCATGTATGCATATATGTATACATGCATGTATATATGCATGCATATATCCATGTATCTATGTATACATGTAATTATGTATCTATGTGTACATGCGTCTATGCATGCATCCATGCATATATGTATATATGCATGTATGAATATATGTATACATGCATGTATGTATATATGCATGTATGTACCTATGGATGCATGTATCTATCCATGAATGCATGTACATATGCATATATGGATACAATGCATGGATGCACCTATGTATGCATTTATGGATATATGTATCCATGTGTCTATGGATGTATGTATGTGCACATGTACATATGCATATATGTATGTATGCATGTGTCTATACATGTATATATTTATATATGCATGTGCATGCTTCTATGCATTCATATGCATCAAGAGACATCCTTTATGATCTTATTTAAAAAACAACAATGAATTATTATTTTGCTTCTATTATTACTGCTGCTCATATATGTTTCATATGCATATTGTTCCAAACATTTCTAACTATATTTGATGCATCTATGTATACATGTTTCCATCTATCTATGTCTACATGCATCCATCTATCTATCTATACTTTAAATTGTCAGTACTCCTATCTAAATGCTTTCTACTTCTCGGCAGGAACTCGACACTTGTGTCACTTGTTTATAACATTTCATTCAATTGACTCCACTTTTTTCTTAATAAAAAATATAAAAAATCTACTAATAAAATTTACATGAACCAATTAGCATGCCTAAACATAGTATATTTTTAAAAAAAACTTAATAAAAACACAAACTTTAAATAAATATTTAAAAATAATAATAATAATTTTTATGTTTGCAACTATTCAAAAGACATAGGTACAACCAAAATTCAACAACAATTATATAATAAAAAATCATTAACAATCACTTACAGTACTTAACTGGAGGCACCTAAAAAGCTAACCTTATGATCAGAAAACGTGAACAGTCCGCTGCAATTCTACCATAGCATAGACATCGTTGTATTTCATAAGATCGCAGTGAGCCTCATCAATGGTTATCTCCATGAATATATTCTCATCATTAGGATCTTTACGGTATCTTTCCCATCCAACAATCTTTATGTCATGGGGCTTTTCCAATTTACTGTACCAACATATTTTTAGTCTGTCGCTTGGTTGTGCTACATAAACATGCTTCTTAACACTGTCATTGTAACCCCGACGGTTGCTGAATATGGAGAAGAAGTCATACAAGTCTATTCTTTTCTTGAAGACATTGACTTTAACAAACTTAGCGAAGCCATTAAAAGCCCTGTCATAAAGGCTGTACAATCGACCTCTGTTTAAATCTAACAGAATAAGCATAAGACTCAATAAATTTGAAAGCTTTTCATAATTGTTTGCCTAAAGCAATATAGGAAGAGTACTCATCACCACCCAAAACTTACTGCTGAAATCAACATAGTTGAAGCGTGTAGGGACTACAACATTAGCACCTTTACTACAAAAGTAGCACTTCATGAATATCTTTTCATAAGCCTCTATTTCAGATAACTGTTAGCACACTGCCAGTGACCCAGATATTTTCAGAAGCCTTTCCACAAAGATTATATTTTCACCGAAGAGTTCTGTGCATTTTGTCAAGTCACACAACGCATAAATATGTGTGATGTAATAATAGTTATGGTACTTGATTGTGTACCAGATAGGGGTATTTGGGTTATTTTCTGCTGGATGCATAGTTATTTCTTCTAAATTCTTCAATTTGACTGGACCACCATCAAAATAATCCTTCATTTTGGCAGGCTTCATCTGATACTCCCTACTGTCACCTGAAACAACTACTGTAGCTACTTTCTTTATGTAGTATTGGCTCAACATAAAGGGAACATAGGATAACACAAGAAGGATTACCGAATTGCAGTGTACAAGCTGCCAAATTGCGTAAACCCATTGCACCCACTGCATCTGTGTTTTCCCAAGCCAGTGGGGCAACCTTTGTTCCAAACTAGAGATCCACTTCTCCATACTAAATGAATGCAGGGCATATAACGGTCTTCTAGGAGAGAGCAGCTTGAAAACTATCTTCTTACCTTCGAAACAAGGCAAATAACAGTCTTTATGAAAGAGGAGCCTAAAAAGCGTTAAAATTATTAGGGAATATATTAAAGGAACCGACATTGAAAAAAGACCATTATTAAAGGCACCCACATTCATTACTAACCCCATTTCTTTTGCTTTCAAACATCTCTGCTTTATACTCCCAACACAATTATTATTTCTTTTGCTTTCAAACTTGGATTCTCTCTTCTCCACTTTATTCTCCCAACATCATTATTGTTAGTTTTGGTTCATATGCTTGTCCTTTGCATAATGATATTTAAATCGCCCCCCTCACATATATTTGCTGGACCTTCTTGCTAATAGTTTTATGGACCAATTTTTATAGGCTTCAATTTCAATGAAGTTGAAATTACATTTTATTGGTCGGTTAAGCTCTCCCCGCTTAAATGCCTTTATCATTGTTGTAAAAGAATCTTTCTCAATAGTTAATCTTTCAAAGTGCATAATGGTTGCAAACTTTAACATGTTGTTACTCTGATATCGTGACACTTAGAAACTTCTTGTCTGAGCCTATGGGATCACGTTGGGCCCCTCTACAATAACCTCTCTCAATTTTTGCTATCTTAGAGGCCTTTTCCCATGGTGGCGAATTTTCATTTAGAGA
This sequence comes from Sequoia sempervirens, assembly GCA_007258455.2. Lineage (NCBI taxonomy): Eukaryota > Viridiplantae > Streptophyta > Pinopsida > Cupressales > Cupressaceae > Sequoia > Sequoia sempervirens. The sequence continues at coordinate 9,220 of VDFB02164960.1, read as the reverse complement.
AAAAGTTGTCAAATGCAAGTAGTGCAAAGTTGCAAAGTGGTGCAACTTTCATTTTACAACTCGTGTAATGATACAAACTATTTTGATGCATCCGAGTGACTACATTTACACTAGGAACGGTCCTCTTTCGCACCCAAACATGTCGAATTGCTTCGAGCTACATTCAACTGGTTGAATCCCTTAAGAGTCCGAACTATAGTTGCTGTCACCGAATAGTGCACCCTTGCTGAGATGCAAAACTCAACCTACTAGTGAAACATTAGATCCGAATAAATTCAATATCCATGACGTATGGTTTTTTATGCTCTAAAGTTATAAAACATGATGTGGTAGCAGTTATAGGACCATGTTGCTAAATGATTTGTCATGTTATTTCACGCATGGAAAATGGAAGGAGGTTTTTAACTTATTTAAATGATGAATATGGGAGAAATGTGATAACTGCACATGGGTGATGCATCTGGAAGTCATGCTTATATTGTTCATACACATCTAATATCTTCATAATATTATTAAAATTAACTTGTGTATTGATTTCATTTAATGAGACGTCAAGTGTTGTGATATTAGCAGATGCAAATATATTTTGTTGGTTGGATCAACAACTATCATGTGTTTTGATGCACGTTCATACAAGTTCATATACCCATGAGGTTTAAAATATCCAATTGTTCTATAGATGCAAATGGAATGATTGCTAAGCTTTAGAATCATAACCATTAGTTGTTGTATGCCAACCTTAGACATGAATTAAAAGCAATACATTTTGCTATGATATTTTTTTATGGGAAGGAGCGAGCTCTTATAGTTCATTTGAAACCTTTTGGTGTTAAATTCCTTGCCACTCGACAACAATAGAACTCAAGAAGCATGGAGCATACACACAAATACATGAAGTATACACATGAATCATGAAGAATACATATGAACACATGAATTATACATTGAAAGCATGAAGCATACACATGAATACACACAATATCCGTGAAGTAAACATGTGAATAAGTGAGGCACAAGTAATTGAAGCATTTCAAAGGATACAAACCACTAGGAATGGAGCTTATTTACACAATACACATTAGATGGAGCTTATTGAGCAATTGACAGTAATTAATTAAGCATTAGATGTAAACAAAATCCATGCCTACAACATTCAAACATACAATTTACACAATACACATGATAACATCATTCAAGAATGGTAGTAGCAAAATAAGAGTTTCTTTAATCAAAAATCCGTAAGGCTATACAATGATATATATATTGATAAAAGTATATACAATATATCCAAAAAAGCCATACATGCTTAGTACAAAAGAGCCATATGGACATAAAATGTCATGTATATATTGATAGTACAAAACATATGTTCCAAAATACCACATAGGCATATGACAAACAACCCTAATACATAGTCATTTCCCTCTAGGGGAAGGAAAAAGATCCCGTACTGCCTTCAAAATTCGGTTGGATGGAGTGCTTGTTGGTTCTCTTGTCTTTTGAACATGCTCACTAGTCCTCCTCTCTTCACTCTGGACCTTCAACTGATACAATAAAAAGTAAAGATGTTAATACATATAAATTGAATTGTGGAATGACATATAACAATATATAATCACTTACCACATACATATAGTCATCATGCACATTTACAACATTACCATGTCCATGATATGGAGTGACAACTACCTGTAGAAACCATCAAGATAGAAATTAAACTACATAAAAGTATCATGAAAATTTTCTATAATAGACCATAAAAGAGAAAATATAATGTCAAAGTGACTAATCTGTTGTATACCTCTCTCAATGGATCAGAACTGGCTATTGTTGCAGCAACTCCATGGTCCATCGTGCGACCAACATCACCAAGGTTGTCTAATGTCAACAACTACAAATGCAACAACATATCTAACAGTAATATAAAGAAGTTCAGGTAGTCCCTTTATAATTTTCATAAATGAAAGAGTAAATGGTTGGCCTCAGTTGAGACTATAGTATAGTGGTTATAGATCATAGAATGGTGAAAGTATTATGTCCACTAGGATAGTCCAAACTCTTACAAATGCCAAAGTTTAGTGCTCATTGAGATTTGTATTGCATATGCTGACAAACTAATGTTAATGTGGGAATGTTGTCAACATAGTGATAATGCCACAATGAAGTTCACATGAATGAAGTGAGGATTACTATGTTACTAACAACTTTCAAAGGGATAATGGAACATATAATGAATTAGGATGTGTCTAGGGTTTTACTATACACATGAAGTTGGTTGTTGAGGTGTGCAACAATAATGCAGAAGACAACTTTGGTCAATAATGAGTGGAAAGAAAAATTTCTTCTTACGGTGTATAGGATAAAATTTGGATGGAGGTGCTATAGCATAGAAGGGATAAAGAGACAAGACCAACAGGGGATAATGGAACATATGGTGAAATAATAGAGGGTACAATGGGATGGGAGTCAAATGTGATAATGGAATATGGGATGGACTAGAATAGATTAATGGGATGGGCTAGGACCATGGGATAACACAATATAGCATGAACTATAAGAGGTTAATGGGATGGGATTAAGAGGGAATAAAGGAACATAAGGTGAATTAGGGAAAGATAGTGGGATAAGACCAAGAGGGGATAATGGAACATAAGGTGAAATAAGAGAGGGTAATGGGATGAGAATAAAAGGGGTTAATGGAACATAGGATGGAATAGTATAGATTGATAAAATGGGCTAGGATGGGATAACAAAATATAGGGTGGACAATTAGTGGTTAATGGGATGCGATTAGTAGGGAATAATGCAACATAGGGTGAATTAGGAGGTGTCTAAGTTTTGACTATAGTACTATATGAAGTACAGACTTGACTTGTGTGTAGTAATAATAGAGAAGAGTTATCTAGGATGAAACATGGATAAAGATGGTATAACATAGAATGGATAAAGGAACATAGGGTGGAACATAGGGGATCATGGAACATCTAGGGTGAAATAATAATGGGTATAATAAGATGGGAGTTGAAGGGCATAATGACACATAGGATGGACTAGAATATATTAGTGGGATGGGCTAGGAGGGGATCATGGAAAATAGGGTGACTATTAAATGTTAATGGGATGGTATTAGGAAGGAGTAAAGGAAAAAAAAGTGAATTAGGAGAAGATAATGTAACATGATCAAGAGGGGATGATGGAACATAGAATAGACTAGTAGAGATTAATTGTATGAGCTAGGATGGGATAATAAAATATTCTTAAGGTGAACTATACTAGAGGTTAATGGGAAGTAATTAGGAGGGAATATTAGACCATAAAGTGAATTAGGTAGTGTCTAAGGTTTGAATATAGGACATGAAGTGGGAACTTGAGGTGTGTAGTAATAACATATAATAGATTTTGTCAATAATGAGTAGAAGGAAAGGTTTCTTGTAACGATATGTGTATAAGATGAAATATGGAGGAATGTGGTATAATATATAATGTGTTAAAGATTGGGATATGTGATATAAAATGGTTAAAATATGTGTGATGAAAGGAATGGAAGAATGAGATGGATGTTGAATGGTAAATATAATTAGTATCTCACAAGACCAACCAATGTTTGTGTTTCTCATCAATTTTTTAGATTTCTATACACAAAATTATGAAAACTAGCTAACATTGTTTTACAACACCATTAATGAATAAAGGCTACTTGAGTGTAAGTTGTTTGAGGAAATGAATTGTGAGGTGTGGAGGTCGAAGGTCCACTAGGAAACAGTTTGACATCCAAAGTGTGTTATGAGATAAACATTCAAATATATCATTCAACTGTTCAAATGCAATAATAATATCTTTAATACTAGTTGCACACTTATGGACTCAACATCGAGAATGAATAAGGGTCTATAGGAATGGAGCATGTCTGATGAACACTCCAACCCTGAAATTTCATCATATCAAAATTCTACAAATTTAGTTATTCTTAAATTTTAAAATATAATTTAATAAACAAAATTAAATGAACTTGCTGAATTTTACCTGAGTATCAATGTCATATGTATTATTTAGCAATTCATTTGTCATAGCCATCACATCAACAACCAATGTAGGTTGTGTAGTTGCATCCCAAACACTGATAATCGTACGTGCAAACAACATTTCAAGCACCACAATGGTGGGGTGGAGCTCGGGTCCTACACATCTCCACATCAAGCTCTACTAGAGGCCTCACACATTGCATAATGGTCTAGGTGAGTGAGCTAATAGAATCCAACATGTCCACCTCTACATTGTCCTTAACAATGGAAGGAACAACGACATGCTCCACCATGGGTTTGGAAAAGTGTCTCAGTGCCAATTGTGGCTTATGTCGTGCAACATGTCTATCATGTGTGGAGCCCCACTTCTACCCTGAAAGTCTAAGATGTCAAAATAATTTGGCATATTATTGAGGACAAAATCACAATAGAGTTTCCTTAAAAAGTATTGTGGTACCTCATGGTTATTCATGAAGGTTGGTCAAATACCATCCACCATCGCTCCCAAAATTTATTTTTAATTAATTCACGGTGGAACCAATGGATGGGGAACCTCCTACATGCATGAGACAAAGGTGCATTGGTTCTTGGGTCTGTAAATAGGGAACACAAGTTGGCTTTACTAATTTTTTGTTTTTTCACATCTGCATATGACAAACCACTAGCATAAAATTGTCTCATCTCATGCCTCTTATTTGACCAAAAAATTATTTTATCGCTCATTTCTCCTACATGAGATACAATTGACTTCAACGATTCAGAAATCCCTCTCCTATAAGGGTGGGTTTCAGCATGCTCGGTTAATCTTCTAATTAATTGTTCAATGTCACTTTTACTTTTTTCAATTTGAGTTAGGATATTTTCTTGCATTCCTTGAGGATGCCTATGAATTGATGGAGGGGTTTTAGGTTGTTCTTGTATAAGAGGATCTTCATGAGAGGGTGATTGTGAATTCTCAATGTTTGGAGGTGGAGATTCATTCCCTGAGACTTAGAACAAATTTTTATTAAAAAAACTATTTCAATCTACATTCTAAATCAAATTTGAAATAAAAACAATAAAAATACATACATCTTCACAATCTTTGACCTCTTTAACATGTTGGTGGCATCCTCGTGAAGAATTGCAAACTAAGAGTGAAAAAAATGGAAGAGATTTGGTGAGTGCGAGTTGCAGAGCTGAAAACCTCCAAGCCAAGCCACAGGTGAACATAAAAATGAAGATAGAAATGTGTTTTTTAGTTTTAATAGTGCTTTCCTATTTGGCACATGCCAAATTTAGTGCTCACCAAATTTGGCGTGCACCAAATGGCCTATTTTGACAATTTTTGGTGTTTTTTTTCCACTTTGGCATGAAAATTGTGTCACAGATTGGTGCACTTACCTGTACTTATGGGGTAATTCTGAGCATGCCCTGTGTTTTCATGGTTATCCTACTAGACCTCGACATTCAATGAGCATCCATGGATATGCGTATTTAGATTGGGTAGGTGAGATTGACAACAAGAGATCGACCAGTGGATATGTGTTCATGATGTTTGGTGGTGCTATTAGAACTTGGATGAGTAAGCGACATATTGTATTCACTTTTTCCACTACTGAAGGTAAGTATATGAAAACTACTCATGCTTGTAAGGAAGTCATTTGTCTTAAGAGACTGTGTTTGAATGTTGGTTTTGATGCAAGATAGATTACTATTTGTTGTGATAGCTAGAGTGCTATATGTCTAGTGAAAAATCATACTTTCCATGCCAAAACAAAGCATAGAGATGTGCAGTTTCATTTTTTTCGTGACATGGTGGAAGATGAAAATGTTAACTTGGAAGAGATGGACACTTTAGTGAATGTTTTGGATGCACTGACAAAGCCAATGGCCACAAAGAAGTTTAGATGGTGTGCCAGTTCTATGGGTCTTAACAACTTGAGTAGTGATACAAAGACTCCTAATGGTCTTCGACAAGTGGGAGAATGTTGGGATTAAGGTGTCTCAACCTTAGTGAGTCCCATGATTAATTTATTAATTATTTAACCCTAAGTTGTTGATTTAATTTATTAAATGCAATAATATTTGTTTCCAAATTGTTAAGTCACTTTGTAGGACCTAGCAAGGTGTTGGCGTCCTACATGCGAGGTGTGAAAAGGAAAAAATGTGACATAGGTCACATGGGCGCTTTATTGGGAAAATAAAATTGTTTAGAAATCAAAAATAGGTGTGATATTGCTATCAAGATTCAACCGTGTAGGTCTACGAGTCAAAATTATTGACCCATGTTTCATGAGTAGTGGTTCACAAGAACCCATCTCTCATGATAATGAGTGGTCCACTTAGCACTCATTGTGTCTACGTGATGCTCACATAGATGAAGCATTGGGCCTTCATGCGAGGTCACCCATCCTTGTACTACTCCAACTCACATGTGCTTAACCATAGAGTTTTTCTGCAATATTAAGCCCCCTTAGCTTGCAACCCCATTTGCATAAAAATGGATGCCATGGTGACATTTGGTAGTTTGTTTTGGAAACAAGTATTTGGCGGGGTCCACTTGTGTGAGTTTTTATCTTTTCAAAAAAGTGAAGGTAAGGGAAAGTGACACTTGCCACTTGGGTGCCCATTTGAGCTTTGAGAATTGTAAAATTCTCTAGCATGAGTGCCCTTATGCCATGTGGCATGTTGTTGACTTGTTGACTAAAGCTTGAAGAGGAAACTTTCTTAATGAAGAATGAGTTGTCACTCAGAATGACTAGGAGTTGTGGGTGACTTATATTTTGACAATAAAGCAGATTTTATTTATGGGATGCCTAGCATGAGAGGTTGCTTGATTTTTGGAGCTACAAGACTTGCATGTTCTTGCATATTGTTGCATGTACATACATGTTTGTAATTATTTGAGATGTCATTATGCTATTAGATTCACTCTAGATTTGTAAACGGTAAAACAACACATGCAAGAGCATAGACTTTGCACATTGTATTATAATGGCTTTTTGTTGGAAATACAATTGATCTATGCTTTGGTGTGTGGGTTTTTTCTTGAAATGGTTTTCCCACGTAAATTTTGTGTTGTGATTTAATGGTTTAAATATGAAAATAACTAAATGACTGTGCAATCTTAAGTGAAACTGTAAAATTTAATAGATTTGAAAGAAAATTTTGCAACCTCTTCCCTGATTGATTTGCATTAGGTGAGCACTTTTGACTTGGCTTTCCTTTCAAATATTGAAAAGAACATCATCTACTAAACACAACCAAATTGTGCTAAGAGCTCTTGTATTTAGATCCTCTCAATCCTCATTAGTCATATTTGCATATTTCTTTGACTTTCCTACAAACACTTTGTGCAATCCTTTTTACACTAACAAATCACGTGCATCTTGAGCTTCAATAGCTCAAACTTATTCCTCCCATTAAAATTCACCACCTTGAACCTTGCATTCAAAACCTTCACCATTTGATGCCATGAAACAAACACCAAATCTTAACACAAGCACTACAAAAATAACTACTTTGATACCACTTTTTGTGGAAATGTAAAACCCACAAACCAAATAATATTGCAGTACTTAATTTAGTTACAAAGAAATAATGAAGAGAATGAAATGAAATAACAAAATAATAGGCAAGACATAAATCTTTATGTGGTAAAACCTTGACAATATGTCAAGGAGACATCCATCGGGCAAAGTATTGATATTCTTATTACTCAGAGAAATTGATTACAATCTTCACACAACTGTTGTTATTCAATTATAATTCATTGTACGATAATTTTTCCTTCATGGAAACAAGATATATATTATATCGTCAAGATAATATCCTCTATCAAACTTAGAAAAAACCAACTTTAATTTATTGCTTTGTTATTATTGTTTTATCTTTTGTTTTTGTTTTTATTGTTTTAAACTTGTTTTTATTTTTCTCACGAGATTTTTCTTTAATTCATTTTCTTTGTTTTCATTATCCAACATTAGTAAGTAGCTTTCTATAAAAGGTGCATATAGAGAAAGTCATTCCACTTGCTTTGCTTTGAAACTTCCAAATTTTATCTTCTTCGCTTTGTTTGGTGCATTTACCTTTTTCTTTGCATAGCGGCCCCTCAAAAAAGACCCTCACATAAATATGTACGCTCCTATTTCTTCTTTACCCTTTACTAATTTTTTGATCTTGAGGTGAGTTGCAGACTATTGTAATCTCTTTTTGATCTCAAATTACTCACATATTAATACCAATATTAAAAAAATTATATTCTTTAAATACATAATTGAATGTATATATTTATTAGTTTATTTTTATACTTCTAAAATTTAATTTTAAAATATATATCCACAATTCATCATTCAATTAATCTAGAATCGTGATTATTTATATACATTTCATATAATCAAATTATTAATTTTTTTATAAAGAAACTTGTTAACTATTATTATATAATATTTTATTATTATCTATTAATTTATTTTTAGATTATAATAACTTAAATATTTATTTTAATTATAATAAAACTATTTATAGTAAATAAAAGTAATAACATATTTCATAAAATAAATTAATCAATATTTATTAATTTATTATAAAAAATATTATTACAATATTTAATTTTCTTATCTAATTTTTCAAAAGGTTCAATTAATGTATTCCAAAAAGTACAAATGGTATGATTAACTATTATTACTTGATACTTAGTTTTTCCATCTACTTTCTAATAGACTCATTCATTGCACTTCCAAAAGTACAAGTACTAAAATTAACTATTATTACAATACTTAATTTTCTTTCATTCAACTTCTAAAATGCAAGTACTACAATTAACTATTTATTAGAAATCTTAATTTTCCTATCTAATTTTTCAATGGATTTATTCATGATGTTCTAAGATTAACTATTTTGAAAGGCAAATTTACACTCACTAATCAAAATCAACACAAAATGAAAAACACATGGGATAATTGTCAATGCTCATTTTCTTCCTAAAAAGTGATAGTTGTATACATTAGAAATTGTAAACCTCAAACACATGTTGATAGGTAGTGTTGAAATTTCCATGGTTGAGCACAATAATTTGATAGGAGATTGTGATGGGAACAGTGATGAATCATGATGACGTAGTAGTCACTTCAATACACTGCATAGGTTAACTATATACTTTGAATAGGTTAAATTTTTTCCAATACCCAAATCTAAAAACATTACATTAACCACAA
>VDFB02164959.1:0-44773 GCA_007258455.2 Sequoia sempervirens | reverse complement strand
ATGAACACCAAGACAACCGACCTTCCACCAGCTATAACAAAAAACCTTGCATGTGGGCAAGAAACAAAAATGTCACTAATGATGGTATGGTGGACGCCAAGGTCATAATTAGTGCCCCAAAACAAAACACCCAAGCGTATCAGCAACCGCAAAATAACAATTAAAACAACACGCAAGAAAATGTGGTATCACAACAATCACTGAGCAATCAAGTTAATAACCTGAATAATCAAGGGGGACCACCCCCACGAAACAAGTATCCCCCCAAGTGGAAGTACACAACCCTTGGGGAATCAATCGAATCCATTATGAAGAAGCTGGTAAATGAAAATCTCATCAAAATCCCCATCCCCACATATGATAATTACCAAGAACCCCAAGTGAAACCACCATGGTACAATGAGAATCACCTTTGTGATTTTCACAAAATCAAGGGGCACACGACCTCTAGTTGTATAAGGTTGAAAAATATGATCCAAGACCTCATCAATGACAAGATCATAAATATGGAACAACCAGCTAGAAATCAAGACTTGAAAATATACACAAATTCGATGTCAGATCACGACAAAGGGAACAACAAAGGAAAGCAAAAGTATGGCAATGTGAACCATGTGTATGATAATGTCATCGCATCCCTTGATGAGTGGGTCACTATCATTAACATCAAAGGAGCCAAAGCTGATTGTGGAGTCACCACATGCAGCAAAAAAATCACCATTGCTGGATCATCACAGCCACCTAGAGCATCCCCCTCAAATCCAAAATCTGTTCCCAGTGGTTACAACGTCCTAGACTAGCTGAAGAGAACCCTTGCTCAGGTCTCCATCATGGAGTTACTGAAAATATCACTCACACACTGAAATATCCTTGAGGAAGCATTGGCTTCATCCACTGTATTCGCGGATCTTGATGCTGAACAATTCCAAGCTATGGCCATAAACATCATCACCCTAAATCTCCTCACATTCTCTAATCAGGACTTTCCCACCCAACCATCTCATAATCGTGCACTTCACCTTGAAGTCCTGGTTCATAAGAACAAATTCAAAAGAGTCTTGGTGGATGGGGGTGCAGGCCTGAACATTTGTTCATTCAAACTGATAAAGAATATGGGAATCTCAGAGGATTCCATTGAAAAAGGAAAATGCATCACAATCAGGGCTTACAATGATCAAGAAAGAGTGTCCCAAGGCACTATCCAACTCCCTATTCAAGTAGGGGCAACCATCATGGAAACTACCTGCCAAGTTCTGGACCTATATTTTCCTTATAAATTTCTCCTGGGGCATCCGTGGATCCATGGGATGCAAGCAGTGGCATCGACCTTCCACCAATGTGTCAAGTTCACATACCAAAACCAAGAGGTCACGATTCATGGGGATCCCAAACCCTTTTCTTATTGCAAGAGCCTAGAAGGAAAATACTATAAAATCCCCCAAGTGTCGAAGAATGATGAAGGCTCTTCAACTCTGTATATAGACCCAACTACCTTGGCTTCCACTTCTGAGACAAAGACACCTGCCATCCTTGATATCTCTGAAATCAAGGTCATTATCCAAGACAATGGGTGTGGGGATTATAAAATGAAGAAGGGTGCCTTCGTGGTAGGAGATTTATCTCAATCTCCTAGGTCTCATGGACAACCCCAACCAACTAAAACATCATCCCAAACCTTAAGAGCCGACCCTTCTAGATTCAGACATTGGGGAGATTTAAGTCATGAAGTGGTGGATGAAAGAGACATATCAAGCTTGCTATACTAAGATGAAAGGCCCGTTGCTAATATTCCCATGGATGAAAGTAGCAAAGGACTACAAATGATGCTCAGTATGGGCTATGAAAGAAACCAGAGGCTTGGACAAAATGATAATGGTATCCTAATACCCCTCATTCCTGAGATGCACATGAGAAATCTTGGCCTCAGATGTACCCCTCTGAGTGTAACCATACGTGGCAGAGGTCCCCCAGTTAAAGCAGTCAAGACTCCCCCTCAACTATCAACGACTGAACTTCGCTTACCCGTATCCACAGGCCGAGTCATAGACAACTTCACATTTGACATAACTGATGTTTGCAGTAGTAGTGATGAGGAAGATGCCATAACCGATTTACCTATGTTTTTCGAAGATACGTCTCTCCTCATGATTAGCACCTTGTCATTTGAGTCAACCAGTCAAACCCATGAAATAAACCTAGTTTATCCCTAGCTCATTGATTACGACCAACGAGGACCACCGGTTCTAGACACATTACAAAATGATGAGGTGCTCTCAGAATTCATGGGACTACGGGACACTATACTGTGCGGAGATCACAAGGCTAGATTTGACATCATACTGGACACACATGCCTATTACAAGGAAATGATTGAATCCTTTAGTTGCAAAAGCGAAAACTTGAGAATAATCTCTAGGTCTTTGAGTGAAAGCCAAACTGTGGCACTCTCTGACTTGAAAAAAGTAAAAATAAAGGACGTATCTGATGGTGAAAACCTCTCTGAGGCACCAAAGGATGAAGGATTCAATCTTCCTCTCAGTGAAATCCACCCAGAGAAGTCAGCGGTTCTAGCAGAAACATGCAATCTGGTTAACTTGGGAACAGAGGAGCTACCACACATAACATTCTATGCAGAGTCTCTCTTAACATAAGAACAAGAACTCCTAGCTGCATTCCTAAGAGAAAGGAAAGTGAACTTTGCATGGACCTATGCCAACATGCCTGGACTTGATCCAGAGGTTGTGGTTCATCACCTAGCAGTATATCCTGAAGCAAAACTTGTGAGACAAAAGCTAAGGAAAAAACATCCGTAAATAGCATTATTAGTCAAAATGGAACTGCAAAAGCTCCTGGATGTAGGATTCATACGACCAATAGATTATCCAGAGTTGGTCTCCAATCTTTTACCTGTCTCAAAGCCCACCAGGGGCATCTGTATCTGCACAGATTTTAGAGACTTAAACAAGGCATGTCCCAAGGATGACTTTCCACTCCCAAATATTGACATGATAGTGGATATGACAGCAGGACATGAGATGTTATCCTTGATGAACGGATTCTTGGGATATAACTAGATCATGATAGCAAAGGAAGATCAACATAAAACAACATTCACTTGTCCATGGGGGACATACTGCTGGAATGTGATGTCGTGTGGGCTAAAGAATGCAGGCACAACCTATCAAAGGGCCATGACACTGATCTTTCATGATATGATCCATAAAACTGTGGAGGATTACGTGGATGATATATTGGCCAAGTTAAGGAAAAGACGAGATCACATAGGGACATTAAGTGCCATCTTTGACAGACTTGAAAAGTACAAGGTTCGCTTAAATCCAAAAAAGTGTCTTTGGGGTCCAATCAGGCAAACTCCTAGGATACATTGTGTCCATGAGAGGAATCAAGGTAGATCCAACTAAGGTCAAGGAAATACTGGAAATGGAGGCCCCTAGAACATTGAAACAACTAAGAGGCCTACAAGGAAGACTCGAGTCAATCCGCAGATTCATAACGCAATTGGCAGACAAGCAAATCACGTACTCTCATCTACTCCACAAGGGGGTAGCATACAGATGGATGACAAGAGTGATCAAGCCTTCAACAAGATCAAAGAGTACCTACTCACGCTGTCGGTACTCATGCAAACCATTCCAGGCAAACCCTTGATCTTATACATATCAACAACAATAGGAGCTCTTGGGCGCTCTCCTAGCACAACACGATGAAAGTGGAAGAGAGAAAGCCATCTATTACATCAGCAAAACAATGGTGGGTCATGAACTGAACTACACACCCATTGAAAAATTTTGCTTAGTAGTCATCTTTGCAGCTCAAAAGTTTAGACATTACATGCTAGCACACCAAATCAAACTCATTGCAAAGATAGACCCTCTTAAGTACCTATTGTCCAAAGCAACTCTCACAGGGAGAACAACAAAATGGGTTATGATCCTCACAGAGCGTGACATTAAGTATGTAGAACGTAAGGCCATCAACTGGCAGAAGCTCCCATATATGCAGAAAATCCATTGGTATCATAATTCCCTAATGAATCAATCTTCAACCTAAGTGTACCCGATCAATGGAAAATGTACTTTGATGGATCCTACATGCAACATGGGTCAGGAGCAGGGATTTTCTTCATCACTCCATAGAGAGATTGCATATCTAAATCATACAAGTTGTCATTTCCATGCACAAATAACATCGCCGAATATGAAGCTCTTGTCATAGGGCTAAGGATCGCAGTGCAGTGGCAGATCATGGAACTTAAGGTATATAGAGACTCACAACTCATAATCAACCAGATAAATGGTGAGTACCAAACAAAAGATGACAAGTTGACTCCCTACAAAAAGATGGTAGAAAATATCAAGGAGTTCTTCATCGATATCTCATTTGAGCAGCTACCAAGAGAAAATAACAGAGCACCAGATGCCATGGATACAATCAGATCACTCCTGGAGATCCCACACAATGTCCCAAAGCAAGAATTCCTCATAGAGTAGCTTCTCATACCAGCATTCGAGGTACCAGAGTCTAAATTTGTGTGTGAAATCGTTAGTCCCGGTGATCCCTGGTACCATGATATATACACTTATCTAAGAATTGGAGTCCTCCCCGCAGACATAACCCAGAATCTCAAAAGAGCCTTTGTTAAAAAACTTCTTGTTTTGTCATCCTAGGAGATACCCTTTACCGTAGAAGCATTGAAGGAACCCTATTACGTTGCCTAAATGCTGAGGAAGCCTTGACTGCTTTAACCGAGGTACACAACGGTATTTGTGGTTCACACTTGAGTGGAATGACCTTGGCTAAGAAATTGCTGAGGACTGGGTACTATTGGCCAACAATGGAAAGAGAAGCACATGACTATGTCAGAAGGTGTTTGCAATGTCAGCAGCATGGGGAACTCATCCATGCACCAGCTCAAGAGCTCCATCCAATTGTCACACCATGGCCCTTTTCACAGTGGGGGCTCGATCTTGTTGGAAAAATCACCCCCACCTCATCTAGTGGACATAAATTTATCATTACCGCCACTAAATACTTCACAAAGTGGGTGGAAGCCATTCCCATGACATACATCCCTGGAAAGCAGATATCCAAGTTCATCCTGAACTACTTAATATGCCGCTACGATGTCCCCCAAGCCATTATCTCATATAATGGGACACCTTTCAAGAATTAGAATGTTCGTGACCTATGCCATAAATTCAAAATCTAACATTGCTTTTCCATGCCATATTATCCCCAAGGAAATGGCCAAGCATAAGCCACCAACAAAACCATTCTAAAAATCCTCAAGAAAATAGTCAATGACGCAGGTCATGACTGGAATTTGTAGCTAAATCCTGCCTTATGGGCCTATCGAACCAGCATCCGCACACCAACGGGTGCCACCCCATTCTCCCTAGTCTATGAATTAGAAGCCATACTCCCCATTGAGATCGAGCTCCCGTCACTAAGAATATCATTGCAGAACCTCATCACAAATGAAGAATACTGGGTATCACGACTAAATGAGCTGGAGTTACTAGATGAGTGGCTCATGGATGCCTTAAACCACTTGCAAGTCTATCAAAACCGACTCAAATGGAGTTACAACAAGAAGATCAAGAGTCAGACATTCCAAGTTGGAGAGCTGGTGCTAAAAGAAAATCAAAAAAATTTCCCCAATCCAGATAGCAAGGGCAAGTTTGAACCCAATTGGTTGGGACCATTCATCATCACAACAAGCTACAAGTCGGGGGCATATCAGTTATCAACTCCCGAAGGTGAACCTCTGCAAGAGCCCATGAATAGCTCTCATCTCAAAAAGTTTTATGCCTAATCTTTCAAGGTATAAAACCAAAAATACAAAAAAAATCAGAAAATGTCCTAAAAAAATGGTCACCCTGATGAAAACCTGGCAAACAGGCATCTTGGTGACAACAAAAAAATTTAAAATTTAAAATTAAAAAAAAAATCAAAAAAAGGATTGAAAACAGTGAAGAAAAAAAATCGTCCTCTAGTGAAAACCACTCCAGTAGCGCTTTGGGCAAGTACCTTGGTGAAAACCTAGAAAATAGGCGCCTTGTGTAAATAAGCATGTTCCATCCACTAGGATCTCCACGGCTTGTTCTGCACCATCCATCCATCACGCTTCCATCATCCATCCGCATTCACATCATAGATCGGTCTTGTGTTCATATCATGATCCCTCCTAATACTACTCAACCCATTCTCAAGGTCAGTTTTCCCTACCTTTATCAAAGTGGTCTATTTCATCACGTTGGGGGCATGTTCTCATCAGATCGGATTTGTGTATATTCTTAAAGTCTTCCTAAAATAAAAAAATCCAAAAACATCAGAAAATAAAAAAATCCAAAAACATCAAAAAATCCAAAAAACATCAAAAAATCAAAAAATTCAAAAACATGAAAAAATCAAAAAATCCGAAAACATTCAAAACATTCCAAATCCAAAAACAGGTCAAAAAGTCAAAAACATAGTCGTCTTGTCAAACTACGGGTCTCAGAGCTCTGAACCTAGGCAAGGTTGATCATTGATCTTCCCCTGAGACACTTAGGTCAGTCCTTTAGGGGTCCGTCATAATAAAATGGCATTTCATTTGTTCATATCTCATCAATAATCGAGTCTGTGTTGGTCGAACTACGTGGTTTCTGCGTGTATAACGTAGGCAAGGCTATTATGTTGATCAGTCCCTAAGGCCCCCAGGATAGGTCTTTAGGTTATTCTCTTGGTCAAAATCTCAGAAAACACCAAAAACATTTGAAATTTGAAAATCAAAACATTTGTAAAATCTCAAAAAATACCAAAAAAAGCCTCAAAACATTTCAAAAAACATAAAAAAATCCAAATATTTGAAAAAATCCATCCATCTCATCTCGCTTTCACCCGAAATAAAAATCACTCATAATAAATCAATCGTCATCTTCAACCTTTGGTAAAACGGTCTGAAACAAGTATAGCAGGTCAAAAGTGAAAACTCAATCATCAAGGTCTCAAGTTTAGGTCGGTAAGTAAACAAGTTGGTCAACTCTTTGTGTTAATAGTTTATCATCCAATCAGTCCCAAATCAATCATCTGATATCGTCATGTCCTAGGATGCATCCTTCCTGCAATGGACATCAACATTAGGCATCACCATAGTTTAGTCTTGGCTAGCAGAATGAAGAACATTAGCTCGTTTGTTTACTTTATCTTGGTCTTTTTGACTTATCGTATTTGCACTCATTTCAATGACCTCTCGATGATGTCCCAAACAAAGGGATTTAGAGAGAAATGAATGGGGCAACGATCATTATCTTTTTATCTGTTGTGTTTGTTGGATATTCTTGTAATATAACTTGGTCATGCGTGCTTTGTTTGGGTGTAGGGAGGATGTTTTAGGTGTTTCGTTGACCACATAGAAAGACTTTCCTTTCTATGTTTTGGTCTGAGATGTTTGGAATATCTTAACTGCATTTTAAATGAGGCTCCATATGTCAGGGATGAACAAGAATACTCCTATCTGATTGTCAAGTCAAAGTCCATCACACTAGGTACAACACCATCCTGGTTCTTTATACCTTAATGCATCATACCTATGTCTATTATCAAACATAAGGTAAATGGCCCTTTTAAAGTCTCAATTCCTGGTAAGCAAGATCATCATCATCATTATGATCTTTTAACTTGTTGGATCCTCTTCTTTCTTCTATCTTCTTTCTGCGCTAACATGGCACCATGATAGTTAATCAAAATCGTCACTGATGCATTCATCCTGCATCCACAAACCGTCAGCATATTGCATATCATATCATAATAGGAAACATTAAATCATCTCATATACATTGCATTTCATCATGACATAATATAGATTGGTTACTCTAAGCATCTCATAAATCATAACCATACAGTTGCGTCCATTACATAAACATAAAAGCATCATAACATAGGTATCATCATATCATATCATTCGTATCATCCATGTATGCATCATCATGTCATCCATAAATGCATCACCATATCATACATGAGAAATATATTGAAAAGAAAATATTGCATCTCATAAACATCTATTAAGTGCATAATATAGATTTGTTAGTCTAAGCATTTGCATATCATAACATTTGCATCATTCATACATCATCATCAAAAGTGCATAAGGAAAGATATTGAAAAAGAAATGCATCCATAAATCACTGCATTATAAATAGAAACATACATTACATTGCATCACATAAGATAAAATCATCGTATCACATATAGACCATCATATATAGAAACTAAAAGCATCCATCCATAATGCATAAATCAAATAGAACATCATACATCACATCGAATCATCTCATCTCATATATCATCAAAATAATACATTTTCATGGAACAAAATTGGGATAAAGTGTGTATGTCAATCAATATAGTACAAATCTCCCATGGGGCTATCAAAAATGAGCCCATGAATCACAAAAATAATCCTATCTCTGATAAAAAATAAGCTAGCCCTATTGGTTGCTCCCATCACCGCTTGACCTCTCCCCGTGACCCTCTAGAGGCCTGTATCCTTTCAGTTGTGAATAGTCTGGGACCCGTGATGCTCGAGGCACGGCCTGATGGTAATGCACATGATAATAATCCGCCTCTCGGATGGCATCCCGGTATGCCCGCAGGGACACTGTGCTCCTGGAGGAGGATGCAACCATGCTCTCTAACTGTTGTCTTCGACCCATCTCTGATGTCGCTTGTAACTATGCAGTTTATCACTGCTAGATAGCCTTATCCCTCTCTGTTGTAAGGTTCAGGACCTGCTGTCTTGCCTGATTTCGCTTGGCTATCAGTGCGGCGACCTATCCCTGCAAACCCTATATCTGAGCTTGAAGCTGTAAAATTTTTCTGTCCCTAGGGTTTGGCTATGGTGGTGGCTGGAAGGGTGGATAGTCCTGATGACCATCCCTGGGTGGTGTCTACTGCATGTCCTGATCCTGGGCCTATTGGACCTGATCCTGATCCTGATGACCATCCCTATGCTACTCTGGCTGTTGGTGTGGTCTACCTCCGCCTTTGCCTCTGCTCTGCCACCATCCTTGTCATCGTCTCCATTGTTGTCTCCTTTGTCTACTCGGCCCTGACCCCGCCCTACACCTTAGCCTCTCAGTCTCCTCCTCGATAACTATGCACTCAGAATTGTCAATCTAACTAGAGAACAAAACCAATCCCTATACACCTGTGTGGTCCCTGGGTCCACATGTCCCTGATCATAAGGCCATGGTCTGGATGCCAGCTGCATAAAGCTCTGAACTGCATCCGTTGTCAGAATCGTCTGACCCCATGTTGTATCCCTCATAGTACATGCGAAGATGGCCATGTATTGGTCATTGGGTCGGTCTTGAACATCACCAAACTGGCGGGCCACTCTATCAGGAAAATACCTCTCAATCATGATATGATTATGGACCTGCATCAGTCGGTCCTGCCTTGCAAAGAATAACTGTTGGACGTTATCATACCAAGTCGGCTGACCAAGATAAGGTCTCCATGTAAAGATTGTCATCTCATCGATGATCTTCCGCCAGTGTTGAATGCATGTTGCTCCTGTGCATGAAAAGCTAAGTGCACCCCTATATCTCCAGACGACTGCGTAATCTGACTCCATGTCTATGGGAACGACTCTCATAGGGCGAAGCACTGCAATGTGCTCCCAGGCAAAAATATGTAGCAGTGTAATCCCTGAGCTGATGGATTTGCTGTCGTAGTATACGAACTCGTGAAGGTCATTGTAAAGCGAAGCCAACATCACTGGTCCCCAGGCGAAGCACTCCCTCCACCGGAGCATCCTCTCCCAAGCAAGCCCCCCATCCTGGGCTGAAGTATCGCCCGCATCGATCCGGTGCCATGAGTCTTGAGATGATCGTAGCTACTATCAGTCTGAATGCCAGTACTACAGCTCTGTACCGCTCAAGCTCGATCTGGCCCTCTGAAAAGATAATCTCGTCGATGCCCATAATGTCATAATAAGTGTCCATGTCAGCCTCCACATCATAGATCACTCTCTCTCCGTGGATGGGAAAACGCAAAATATACCACATGTCCTCCAAAGTCACTATGGCCTCGCCTGTGGGGAGATGAAATGAAGATGTTTCGTTGTGCCAGTGCTCCACTAGTGTAGTCATCATGCCGAGATGTGTCCTAATCGGTGGGGCATAAGTGATGTACCATAATCCAATCGCTCCTAGGTGCTCCTGGAGCACCTCGTCTAGAGGAGGATCTTGAGTCAATCTATGTAATATGGATGATCTTTGCTCTCGTGAATGGACTAGCTTTATGTCCTCCTACATCAGTAAAGTCACTGCATCAAGTTTCGTAAAAAATCGGGTTCCTGTTTGAAGTTTGTGCAATTGAATTAGAAAATGCATCACTATCCACATATGCGTCACTGTTCGAAACTTTCAAATTGTGCCGCTAGAAGCCAAAAGTTTCAAACTCCGCTACTGCAACGCAATTTGTCAGCAACCTAGTTTGACCTTGAAACCCCAAAATTCAAAAAGGACTGCCGCGGTGCCAGGCGCATATGTGGCACAGTTTGCACCAAACCCTAATTTTTCAAAGGCCGTTGTCGCGGTGCTATGTGCTTCTGTGGCACAGTTTGAGCCCGCACGACTCTGATTTAAGCTTTTCAACGGCGCTATATAGCACCACTTGACTTTGTTTGACTTTGGACCTTAATTAATGCACTCAAAAATTGAAATGAAAGGTCAGGACAAGATGACATACCACAGGTCCTGTGCCGGGAAGCCTCTGGTACACTCGCACATAGTTGGAAATGTGTGATGGAAGCACGCGTTACACCATCTCGATCAGCCCTCAAAGCTCAAATCGTAGAATTATCTAAAGGCTATGTGTGCAAATGAATTGGAAGTGGACCCTTGAGGCCTATTTAAGCCTAAAAGTTAGGGTTTTTTGACCCTGTTTAGCCATCTAGCTAGGGTTTTGGACCCTTGAGCTCGTTTTTGCCCAACCGAAGGCTGTTTTGCATCATTTTTGCATTTTTTTGCACGTTTTTGGCATCCCAGAGCCTTTCTGGACCCGTCAGGCACCTTGTCCTCTTTTTTCACGAGATCACCCAAAAAATCCAAATTTTTGTCTGATCTCTCGAGGGAGCAGTATATCAACATGTTTCTTCTTGCCGGGGCAGCAGTG
Source organism: Sequoia sempervirens (assembly GCA_007258455.2). NCBI lineage: Eukaryota > Viridiplantae > Streptophyta > Pinopsida > Cupressales > Cupressaceae > Sequoia > Sequoia sempervirens. Next base: position 33,586 of record VDFB02164959.1, on the reverse strand, counting down.
GGGCATTTAAAAAAAAAATGGCTTTTGATCGAGACAATTTATTCTTTGAACCAACACAACAAGTACTTTGCTTCAAAGAGGGGCAAAATGTAGACACATAAAATGTACTGATTGATCTTATACATTTGATCCTGATTTCACTAACACTGCTTCATCCTGAATCATCTCCTTTGCTGGCCATTTAATCGAATAATCTGCATTTGATTAAATTTGTCACACTTCATCTCTTAATTAAATAAATCAAATTTATTTGATTCAGTCATTCTTTCCTGTTAATTAAATAAATCATTTTGTTTAATTAATCCTAACGTCTTCTTTTAATTGAATAATTAACTTTTTTTGATTAAATCATCATAGTCTCTCTGTTTAATTAAATCTCTAAAGCCATTATATCAAATTAAATCAATCTGTATTTAATTTAATCTAACATCATCTCCTTCTTTAATTAAATAAATCAAAATATTTATTTAATTAAGTCTATCATATTCTTCTCATTTTGATTTAAAACAACCCAAAAGCCTAAGTCAAAATGGTCACATCAACTAATCTCTCTTAATTTAATCAAATCATGATTAAAGCTAATCAAAATCCATCACATCCTCTAGCTTTTGCAACTTGCACAAGTAAGTCATTTAATTGATTTAATATATCTTCTAAATTCCCTCAACTTGGCATCAAAAGGCAACATTCCTCCAAATTTGAAAATCCCTCCAAGTGGATTTTTCCTTCCAACAAAGCATTTAACTCCTCTTACATGTCCTTGTGCATTGAGCCAAGTGGCATTTAATCCATTTTCATCCCCCTCAAACATGTCATTTCATGAATTTATAATTCCACCTAATATCATTTATTGACACATTCATCAAAATGTGCTCAACCTTCCTCCATTCACATCTTGACAAGTGGCACTTGGCCATTGGATGTTGAATGATCCCACATTCATCCCTTTTGCCTCATTCCACATCACTCTCATCTATAAATAGGAGGCTTTTCTTCTCATTTGGGATCCACAATTTGATGCAAAGTGATAATCTTGAGATTTTTGACTTTTCTCATCCATCATTCATCCATTTTCAAGTTTTATAGCTAGGTTATGCATGATTTTCTCCAAGGAATCAACAACTCTTCATCAAGTCATCACAAAGCTTACAAGGGATCGGGAAAGGGCCAATTTCCACATCAAATTGGCACCAATTCTCCCATGGGATTGAGAGTTTGCATGCTTAAATATGATTTAATAGCTTTGCTTGTTTTGGTCTTCATTTCTTTCCTATATTGAGCATTGTAGATGAATTGCATGGGGAATCTTAGTTCTAACTTGCATATGGATCTAATATTGTGTTTGTTTGCTATGTTTGTGCTGGTCTACGACTGGGGTTCACAATACTTATGGGTTTTAGGAACCCTTTCCGGAGCTTCTTCTTCTTCATTCTGCACTTCTTGTTCTTCAACAACTTCTTCTACTTCTTTGCAATCAGGTACTTCATCTAATACATATCCATCAATTTCAATTGAATTCTTCAATGCTTCATCAACCTTGAAATTTGTGCTTTCTACAACCTTTCTCAACATTTTATTAAAACATCTGTAAGCTTTGCTTCTAGTAGAGTATCCAAGGAAAATACCATCATCACATCTAGCATTGAAATTTCGTAGATTTTCTTCATCTCTTTTGATATAACATTTGCTTCCAAATACCTTGAAATACTTGATAGTAGGAATCCTTCTACAACATAGCTCATAGGGAGTCTTAGTGTTGTTATCTTTTACTTGAACTTGGTTAAACACATAAACATCAGTGTGAATTGATTCTCTCCAATAAACTTCTGGTAGACCTGCCTCTATTATCATTGATCTAGTAGCTTCTTGAATTGTCCTGTTCTTTCTTTCAATAACTCCATTCTGCTAAGGAGTTCTAGGGATAGATAATTATCTTCTTATTCAATGGGCTTCATAAAACATGTTAAACTCATTGGAGGTGAATTCACCACCTCTGTCAGATCTCAAACATTTTATTTTCAAATCTACTTCATTCTCAACCATTTCCTTAAATGCTTTGAATTTGTCTAATGCATCAAATTTATCTCTAAGAAAAGTAACCCTTGTCATTCTATAGTAATCATCAATCAAAAGCATAAAATACCTGTCACCTTGTAGACTTCTCACCCTAGTAGGAACAAAAAGATATGTATGAATCAAATACAGTAGTCTAGTAGTAGATTGTTCTTTTGACCTAAAGTTGTTTCTAGCTTGCTTTCCAAACTAATAGTCCTTGCATTCTGCTTTAACATGATTTTTAATCATTGGTAAATCTCTCACAACTTGTACTGCACTAATTCTCACCATGTTATCAAATTTCATATGACACATCCTCCGATGCCATAGCCAACTGTCGTTAATCTGAGACATAAAGCAATGTCCATCAACACCTTTAAGTTGATAGGTGTTTCCTTCAGTTTTCTTACCAACAACAATCATAGTTTCAGATCCTTTTCTGATTTCACATTTTTCATCCTCGAACACAATATTTTATCCCTTTTTACACATCTATCCAACACTCAAGAGATTGTCTCAAACCCTTAACATAGTAGACACCATCAGTATTATGCTTGCCATCAAAATTGATTGAACCTATCCATCATATTTCTCAAGTTTAACAAACTTACTTTTGTCACCAGTCATGTGATTTGAGCAACCACTACCAATGACCCAGTAGTTCTCTTCTTTTTTAGCATGAAGAGCAGAGACCACAATACCTTCAACTTTCTCTCAAAGTGAGCACTTTCCGTCACACATAATTCAGTGTTAGCAGTAGTAGATTCATCTTTTAAAGCTAGGAACAAGCATTCATTATCATCAAAATCTCCATAATCATACTCATCATCAGAAATGCCAGCATCTTCATTGACATAATATACTCTTTTGATCATCTTTCCTTTATTTTCTTTATCTTGTCTATGTTTGTTTTTTTCAGCTCTTTTAGGACATCTTGAAGCATAATGACCTATTCCTCTACGACTAAAAAAATTTGAATGTTAATTTACCTTGATACTTACTGGAGCCCTTTTTCATTCTTCTTACAAAATTTGCTTCCACTTCATCAATATTTTCTTCATCTGGATCTTCCACTTTTGCAGAATTGAATGCAGTTTCTATCTTTGTTCCATTTTTCAACCCAAGCTTTCTCAATTCAAATGAAGTTAGAGTACCAATTAATTAATCTTTAGTATAAGTATTATAATCTACAATTTCCTCTATAGCAGATTCCTTTTCACTGTATATATCAGGGAGAGTTCTGAGTACCTTCTTCACTATCTTGGATTCATTTATTTGTGCACCAAGTCCTCTCATTCCACCTACCATTTCTTCTACTCTCTGCATGTAGGATTTGATGTTCTCATCTCTGCCCATTCGCAGGATCTCAAATTGTGCCTCCAAGTTCTACAACTTTGCTTGTTTAACCTTTTTATCTCCTTCATACATCCTTTCCAACTTATCCCAGACCTCTTTAGCAGTCTTCAAATTCATAATTTTAACTACTTCATAATGTGAAAGACTATTAACAATAATAAACCTTACCTTATTGTTGATTTCATGCGCTTTGATCTCATTAGTAGTACTTGGACCATTTGAAGGAGCAACATACTAGTTTTGAATATTTTTTTTTGATCTCATACCCACAATATAATAGATATCCTTCCATCTTCGTTTTCTAGAATGCATAGTTAGTGTCATCGAACCTAGGACACTCAATAGTGGTCTTGTTTGCCATCCCGAACCTTCCTTAAGCGGTTAAACTCTTCTCCAAGGAACCTCGCTCTGATACCAATTTTTGAACAAGACAACTGAGAGGAGAGGGTGAATTAGTTGTAGCAACTTTAACCTTTAAAAATATTACTAGAAGTTAGATCAACTAGCATTCACAAAACCCTTACTTTGTTAATGTGTTTAATCATTGAATGTAGAAACAGAAACTGAAAGTAATAAAACCATACACACGATAACACCAAATTTATGTGGAAAACACAATGAGGATTAGCTCACAATATAAAGAATTCCAAAACTGAACACAAAGGCTCACTGCCAAGATAAGACACATTGTCCAATGAGGGCTCATTGCTCGAGCTCATTGCCACATAATTACAAGAAGATAGAAGAGGATTGTTACAAAGAGAACACTATCTCAATGTGTAGATAGGACTTACAAATAAGTAGGTTTTAATGCATTGAAGACAATAAACAAATTAAATCCTATCAAGCACCATGAAGTACAAACTAGAATGAAAATAAAAATAAATAAAGGAAATGCAAACCGATTTTCAAACTTAGATTTGATTGATCTCCATGGCTCTTCTCCACATGCACAAGGATGCAAGATTTCAAAGGTTGTTTGTTGAAGAATGTTGGTTGCTCAATTCTGCAGCATAACGATGCGACGAAGATGATAGATGAAGATGGCGATTGAAGACTGATTTTGACAAAGTCAGGATGCTAGAAGAAGATTTGATCCAAATGGCTTGTGAAAGGTTAGATTTATAGATTTTTTTGAAGGAAAAAGCTTAGTTGGCAAAGATCAACGGTTGTGATTTAGTCTGGTAAGATGAACAGTAAGAGATTTTTGAAAGTTGAGAGAGAGATAGAAGGTTTCTTCTTCTTCAATTTTTCTCATTCAGATCTGAAGGAAGGTTGTCGTTTTGAAGAATGAGTTGAAATTAATTTCATAATTAAATAAATAAATTTATTTAATTATATGTGAAGATGAGATTAGAAGTTCGCATAATTAAATAAGTAATATTTAATTATGTGTGAAGATGAGATTAGAAGTTCACATAATTAAATAAGTAATATTTAATTATGTGTGAGAGATGATTTTAGAAGGTAATTAAATATTTAAAATAATTAATTATTTGTGGAGTGAGATGGTATTAAATTAAATATTTATAATATTTAATTTAACTATGAGATGAAGGGAGTGTTTGGAGGAATATTCTCTTATTCTAATTCAAATATTCAAATTTAGAATAACATGATAATCAATATAAATAAGTTATAAAATTTATTTAATTTAATTAAGAGGAATATAGGAGATGACAATAATTAAATAAAGTTATTTATTTAATTAAGGTAGAAGAATTATAAGAATGAACAATATAAATAAATAATTAAATTTATTTATATGTAGATGACTTTAGGAGATTAATTAAATAATTTATATTTAATTAATTAACAAGCTTGATTAATCATGACCATTTTTAGACGTATACATTTTGCCCCTCTTTGAGATAATGTTTGAGATGATGAGATTTTTGTCGAGTAACATCATTTCAAAGAAGTTAAGGTATGGATAGAGGAGAATGGATAATGATATAAAGATAGGATGATGGAATGATGATGCCCCCTCGAGAGGATAGGTGGGTTGGACAAACGCAGGTAGGCTCTTGAAATGAAATGATAAGGATAGACAAGATGAATGATGTAAGATAGAAAGTGGATGAAGGAGATGAATGATACGTTATGCTGCAATGAAGGTGAGCAACCATGATGTTTGATATAGCACTAGACGTTATGCACCAAGATATAAGGACCAAGGTGACGATGTGTCTCGTGCCCCAGCTTAATACAACCTTGTCTAGACGTATGAGGAAGTAGACTTAGAGCATTAAAGTCCTAATGCACAAAAGGTATGATATGACCTTAGATGCAAAGGATAGTGCAAAAAGCTACTCCCAACATACACAAGATATGAATATTAGTTAGAATAATATGGATTTGAAACAAATGCAAGATAAAATGATAACACACACAAGCAAGCAAGCAAGCATGCACAAATGATACAAAAACATACAAGGTAGTGCCCCTGTCAAGCTGTAAACCGTTGATTGATTGATTGATGATGATGATAGTGTTGTCATTGTGGGGAGCGACATGTCCCTAGAGCAACACAAGGATGATGATAATTGATTGATTGGTTGATTTGGTTTACGACAAGATTAGGACCAAGACCAAAGACTGTGATTGGATAATTTGACAAGATTGATTGACTTGATTGGTATGGATTAAGGATTGACGTGCATTTGGATTATTTGCTTGGAATGATTGAAGATGATTTGATGTATGGATGAATGGATTTGATGAAGATGATTGATTTGGTTGAATGGTTGAATGATTGGATTGAGGTGATGGATTAAGTAGATGAAATTGGAAGAATTAATTGGATGGATTGATTTTATTGCTTGGATTTTGTTGGATATTTGATTTGTTTTGGATTTTTTTGTTTGGGGATATTTTGATTTTTTTGGATTTTTGAAATGTTTTATTTTTTTGGATTTTTGAAATATTTTGATTTTTTTGGACTTTTGGAATGTTTTGACGTGTCAAAGGATGAAAATTTGAGTAGCCTTTGTGCTAGATACCAATGACAAGGGGAAAACCAAGTCTAGGTGCAAGGAGATAGATGGGATTGATGGATGAAAGGGTGGGTGATGGGATAAGGGATAAAAGGCTCATGATATATGGATGGATGGAAAGGATAGGTCATAGTGAATGAAATTGGTGTATGTATCATAGGAGAGCAAGGATGGGATTTCCAAAGACTGTCGCATAGGAATAATATGCCCCATTCTAGGTACAAGACTTAGGATTTTTCATGACAAAGCTTATGGAAATAGGATAATGATAGGCTTGTTTGGAAGGATGAGGTATATCAAGAGATACCCAAGACATGTTTCAACATTTTGCCCCTATATCTTCATCAAGATCAAAAGAAGAAAGGTGGATGAATGGACTCAATATGATAGGTATGATGGATAAAGATGGTAGGTAGGATGGAAATGATAAGACATGAAAAGGATAGGTTGGATAGATAAGACATTGTGCCCCCAAGTGTAAGCGACATAGAAGATCAACCTACACATGACGCCTATTTGCTAGGTTTTCATCATGGTACTTATCCAGGGCGCCTGTTTACCAGGTTTTCACCATTGGACGAAGGGATTTCTCTTTACTTTTTTTTTCTTTTTTTCTTTTTTCTTGTTTTTCTTGTTTTTTTTTCTTTTTTTGTTTTGTTTTGAATTTTTGACTTTTTAGCTTTTTGGATAGGAGAAGGATAATATGGATAGGAGGGACTCAAGTGTCTAGTTCCATGAAAGGTGATAGTCCCACTAGATGGATGTCGTTGCATGGACCATGTCAAATGTCATTATGCTCATAGATGTTGGTAAGGGATGACATGAAAGGGATGGATTAGGTAGATGGCAAATTATGAAAGGCTTATGCAAGAATGAATTGGGAATAGTGGATGATGATGTGGATTGAATAGGCCTTGTGCAAAAGGACGGATGAAAGGTTTATGCAAAAGCATGGACCATAGGAAGGTGATTGGGAAGATATGTAGCATAGTAGTTGAAGGATGGGGAGGTGGAGGTATGTGGGATTGTTGTGAAATGGAAGGGAACCATGACCAATGGTTGCACACATTGTGATAAACATTGAAGTTTTTGATGTGGATGCGGTGTAGGAAGCAATGGAGATGTTTGCTTAGGAGGTGGTGAATGAAGTGTTTTAGGTACCCACATAGACTTAGTATTTCTATGATTTTTATTTTGCTTGTGGGTTTTAGGAATTTGAGATTTTTGAATAGAATGTGCATTTTGGATGGAAGGGGATGGTTGGGATTTTTGTGATGTATATGCCTCATTTGAATTGCTTTCTTTTTGCTTAGGTACCCAAACCAATTTAGTTTGGGCCTTTACTTTTGGAGGTATGGGCTTATATAACTTTTTGGATGTATTTTTCTTTGACTTTTTGTATTGATGTCCTAAGGCATGAGAACCCTTAGGATTTTTTACTTTATAGGTAGAGGCATTGAAATTCTTGCTTTTGAATCCCATGGGTATGGTGGAATGGGTGGAAGCTTCATGTTTATACAATGTGTGCATTGATTGGTCATGATTAAGATGTTTAGAGGATTTATGGGTAGATGGATAAGAGGATTGAATGGTAGGGATATTGGGTGTTGGGAGTAATGGTGGTAAAGTTGATGGAGGGATATTAGGAGTTGGAAGTAATGGTGGCAAAGTTGATGGAGGGATATTAGGAGTTGGAAGTAATGGTGGAAAAGTGGATGGTGGAAGGTGTATGGTCACATGCTTTTGACATTTGTAAGATGATGGAGGAGGGATGGCAACATATGTTTTAGGGATACGATAGGCTTCATGATGGAAAGTGGACTTAGGATGCATGGAGGATATACCAACATCTTTAGGTTGTTGTCCTTGGGGTGTATGTCCAAGGCCATAAGAGCGTGGAGGGACTTTGACATGGATGGGCTCCAAAATACCTTTTTCATGAAGGTCTAGACCTTTACCTTGGTGGTTCATGTTTTGGAGTGTGCAATGGACAATGGAACTAGGTGTAGGTGGAACACTAGACATGAGTTTCTTATTGGATGGAGAAAATGACGCAAGGGAAGATAATGGTTTTTGTTGTTCTAAGGAGGAACATTCATGAATGAGAGTGGAGAGACCAATAGGATAGGATGGAGGACTTGCAATGGGGTTTATAGTGGGTGATGGAGGATCATTAGGATCTTGATGAGCATTGTGTTCACTTAGATCCAAGGTATTTGTTTGATCTTCTATGTGTGTTGGGGAGGCATATGTCTCATCATGGGAAGTGGATGTTTGTGAATCATGGATGGGTGAGGTGGCAAGCTCTTGACCATGGAATGCATAAAGTTGGCTAAGAGGATCATCATGGTCTTCTTGATCATAAAAGGGGTCTTGATCAAAGATGAAAGATTGATCATGAATAGCATTAGGTATGTTATGAATGGAATCATTGGGAGGGTGTTGATCTTTAAAGGGATGAGGGGGTAATATTTTCTCATGTTTAGGATGGTGCTCTTGACATACCTCATGACTTATTTGAATGGAGGTGGAAGGGGATTTCTCATGGAGAGACTTGTCATGTTCTTGATGGTCAACAACATAGGAGCATGATAGAGGGTGACTTGGACTTAAGAGGGGAGACTCTTGAATTGGCTCAAGGGGTTGTGGATGACATGGTTGGCTTGAAGGACTTGGCATGATGTTTGATGACTCTTTTGTATGTTCACGAATATGTGTTGAATGACATGGTGAAAGTTGATTCCTTGCTCATAGCCCTTGGGTCACATCCTTTGGAGGTGTAGGGGTGGAAGGTGTTGGCTTAGGGTTTTGATTTTGATTGGATGATGGTGTGATAAAGTTATAGGGTGCATTTGCTAGATTGGTATTCCCCTTGTCAATGGTTTCATTAGAATATGAGGAAGTTTGGCCTTGTTGCAAGGTAGAACTTAGAGTCACATGTGTTTGTCATGATGTCGCTTGATAGGTTGATGTGGCATTGACATGCAAAGAAGTGGATGGATTAGATTGGTATGAGGTGGAAGCGGATGACACATTAGGTTGAGGTGGCATTGGTTGATAATGAATGGATAGGGGATGATGTTGTGGTTGTTGGATTTGACAAGTGGCAATGAATTGATTGGATTGAGCTAGGAGGTGTTGGATTTGAGGTGATTTAATTTGTTGAAAATTTTGGAAGAGGGTTTGAAGGCTTTGTATGGTTTGGTGGTCTAGGGGTTGGGGTATTTGGTGAAGTGTCTGAAGGAGGTTTTGAAGTTGGGATGCTAGGACTTTGTTTTCGAATGTGGCCATGGTGTCACACAGGTGTGTAAGCTCTTGCGCATCGATTTTTTCATCAAAGTATGCAACATTGTTTATGTCATTATTAGAGGAGGTAGGAGAAGCCCCTCGAAGTCTCATTTTAGGTTTTTGTTTTGTTTCATTATTTGAACTAGAGAAAGGGACTCCTTGAATGATGATCTCGGGCTTAGGTTTTGTCTCATGATTTGGCCTAGAGGGATAGCCCCCTTGGATTATGATTTTGGGCTTATGATTAGGATTGGGCTTGTTTATGATTATGACCATTTTGACAAGTAGTGACTAGGACTTTGTTGGTGATGGTGATGATGTGGAATGATTAGATTGGATGACTTGATTGATTAGGATGAAATGGATAGAATGTGGCTAAGAAGAGTGATTAGGATGAAAGTGGATGGATATGAATGTGTTGGAAGAACGTGTAGAGTGACTTGTCTTTATGTGTTTGGTGTTTATCTTGATTTGGAAATGTTTAAATGAATGATCACATATGCACACACATGAATCAAACACACAAGACACATAAGCAAGTTTGAATTTGAAATTTGAAGAATGTAATTATTAAGCACACATTTGAAGAAGACACATCAACAAGTCCTAGAACTAGTCAAATGGGTATGGCCAATTAGGTCTCAAGCTAGTCTACACAAGTTTGACTAAGGATGATTTGAAAGAAAAATCCTGCCACATAGCTGGGAGAAAGGGGTAACCCACCCTTCACCTTCACTTCCCAAAGGTATAAATTTCTTTGGGGCTTAGCCAAGAGTGACAAGATTTGAACTTCCAAACAAGTGTGTCTTTCGATTCACACTTCGATTGAGGTCGTCCCCAGGGGTGATGAAATCCCCTAGCAGGCCTCCTAGAAAAGGGTTTGACAAAAGCAAACCAAGTGAGGTGTTTGTGATCACACACACAATTGATTCACACTCACATTTGTTAATTGACCCTTAGAAAAGAAATATGTGCAAGAAAGCAATGAAGCACTCGTTCTTTTTAGATTCCAAATCAAATGTGTAGGAAGACATTGGTTAATTTTAGACCCAATTTTCGATATGTGATTGAAGACAAGATTCGTTTTAAACCAATTGCAATGATGTGATCAAACAAGATTTGATTTTATGTCCCAAATTGAAATGTGTGACAAACAAGATTAATGAGATGAAGGATGAGACGAGTGCACTTGGTTATTTTCGCTTTCCAAGTTGACGTTGACTGATACCAATGCTTTTCCAGCTCCGTATGATTCACCAAGTCACCAAGACAAAAGAAACAAATTAAAAATATGCTAGAACAAAAGTCCTATGTGCTGAAGAATATATGCAAATTTGATAAATTTAACTCTATAAAAGTTGATAAAAACCTGTACCATTGGATAGCTTATGAAATTCTACCCCAAATAAAAAAAAGTGCTGAAAAAGACCAAAAAATGACCAAGATACGCCCATTTTAAGATTGACTAAAAAAATGCTGAAACAGATTTATATGCGCTAAAACAGACCCTATATGCGCTAAAACAATGTCTAATGCCCTAAAATAGTATTAACTCTATAAAATTTTATAAAAACCTACACCATTGAATAGCTTATGAAATTCTACCCCATTTCAAAAAAAAAAACACTGAAAAAGACCAAAAAATGACCAAGATACGGCCATTTTAAGATTGACTAAAAAAAATGTTGAAATAGCGATATATGCGCTAAAACAGAGGCACTATGCGCCAGAAAAAGTCCCATATGTGCTAAAAAAAAGTCCTAGATGCGTCAGAAAAAGTCCCAGATGCGCTAAAAGAAGTCTTAAATGCACTAAAAATAAAAAATAAAAAAATTTACAATTTTTTTAATGAAATGGACTGAATATATGCGCCATTTTGTTCCGTATATGTGTTGAAACAGTCCTTGGATGCGCTGAAACAGCTCTTAAATGCGCTGAAAGACCTGCAAAAGCACTGTTAAAATCCCTAGATGCGCTACAGAAACCCCCAGATGCGCTACAGAAATCCTTGGATGCGCTAAAACAAAAAATTTTGCCGAAAATCTGAATTCCACCATAATTTTCTCACACTTGAAAACATGCTCAAAGAATAGAGTACACCTTCAGCTCACTGCCTTCAGGAACTGAACACTTAAAATTTGCACTGATCTTCTCAAATTCCCATCACACACACTATCTCACATCTATCTTGACTTTCATCCACATCTCAACTTGTACTTATACCATCTTCAACCTTGAAACTCTTCCAAGTTTGGCCATATACAATTTTCATTTACAAATTCAAAATAGGTCAGTGCCAAAGCATTCCCATGGTGGAAGAGAATGAGGCTGACCCAAACTCATACTTAATGAGGACCTAAATGAATCCCAACATGCCTTAACACACTTTCATAAATTTTGCAAGTAGTGTTTAACACAAGGTCGGCCAACACCCGTGTAAAACACATGAAACAATTAAGTACACACATCCTTAACACGGTCCAATATTTTAGACAACAAACTTTACTTGAACACAATCTGGAGTACGTAATAAACACTTGAAAATTCAACTAGAAGCTTCGCAACAAACTTCATAGAATAGTATGTAAATTTTGTTTATTTGAATAACCCTGTCGGACACTGAAATACACTGCAACTCAAAAAATTATCAACAAAAACACCAAATATCAAATCTTCTTAAACGAAGCAAGAGAGCAACCTTATCAACATATTCTCAGAACTGCAAGTCTTGAAAACTAAAATGCGGAGAAATACGGAGCAAATACATTTCTCCCAAACCACAGCCAAACAAACTGAAATGCATAGTGTTGATGCCAATAGTTGACAAGGTAACAGTACTTATGGGAAACTCAGTTTATGGGGGACCTTTTTGCACTAAACTGAGTGACCTCCGGATTTTTAAAGAAGTCGACTTCTTCTATAATGGGGTTTGGAAAGGGAAAAGGAAACAAATATATAAAATAAAATCTAATCTAAGGTGATGTGCCGAGACTTAATGATAGGCATGATAAATCATAGATCTAAGGGCCTGATTGGTATTTGCAATGTTCCATAAAGGAAAAAACTAAAGATTAAAGTATAGATAATCCATTCACTGACATAAAATAACATTGCATACATTCCTACTGCCAAGAAGAGTCATAAGACATGATCTAGATAAGCAAACTTGCATTCAATATATATAGAAATTCTCAAATGAACTATCCAAACAATAGTAGCATAGTTTAAAGTTTAATCAAATAGCATAAAAGAACAGAAAGGCCAAACAATTGACACAGTCTGAAAGTATTTTACAATAAAAAAACAGTAATAAAGGCCTGGTGTCTTCCTAAAATCAGTGTTCCTTCAAAATCCAGACCCTTCCCACAAAATAGAGAGAAGTATATATAGCTAAAAACTCCCACCGCTTCGGAGAGCAGTAACAGAAAAGATTTGAAAATCTTTTGCAATGATGCAGAATCGAAGATTCCCTTCGGTTGTTGCAATAGAAATACTTTAAGCCAAAGCATTTGGTCGCTCCGGTCCAGGTGCATCCTCTGCAAATGATGGTAGTGGTCCAGCAGAGCCTCGCATAACGAAGTGTCGCCCTTTGAGGTAGGCAGTTAAAAACACGTGGCCGAAGTTGTAGCTTGTGGTTCACTTCATCCTCAGTGCTGAAGTAGTGTGCGCAGAAGAGATGCGTGACAACATTTCGCTGCCCACGGTCGCTATTTCATCCTCTCGCTGAAAGCTTGCGTAGAGCAGACACGTAGCAAAAGTGCATTGTAGATGATGATCATGGGGCCTGCCAAATTTCTTTGGGAATGAGAGCTATGTGGCACTCGAGCGGGGCTCGATGAGGAAGCAAAAAGCAACGATCAAAATGGCCCACAACTATGACACGTGTAAGCATAGCGGGGATTCCTGAGATGCAAAGGAAAGGAAACTTCAAGGGAGCAGAGAGAAGACACGTGGAGGGGGCAGTAGAATTTGACAAAAAGGTCGAGTGGCTTATTTGTAATGCACGGGTTGATACTTAGAGAAAAAATATACCCGAAGGGAGCTTGTTGAATATTTATTCACAGCTTTTGGCAACTACCAAGGGTGTTTCGCTTGAGGAATGGAGAACCCAAAATTTCTAGTTTCACAGACCAGAGCACCATTCACCAAGTGATGGAGTCAGAGCTTGGAAAGAGTCACTTGTAGAGGCGACCAATTGTGGTCAAATGGCCTTACTATGTTGCACAAATTCTCCTGTGCTCCGCCTAGGTTGATCGTTTCCTTATGAGCCAGTGCATCAGGTAAACCGGCCCCTGCTTCACAATGGAACATTAGCTGCACAAGAGGATGAATGACTCCTTCAATGTTCGTTGTAGTAGGAGGATGGCTGAAAGTCCAGAAAGCATCGGGTTCATTTTCCTTCTCCTCTATTCTTTTCGTGATTTTCTCGGCTGTAGCAATAGAGCCATCTTCAAGGAACAGAGACGACAAACCCATCTCATTTAACTTGGAGAAACTCTCCCACATGTTGTCCATTGTCTTGTTCAAAGTAGCAGCGGCCACTTTAGTGTGTTGGAAGGGAGACTGGCAATGGATAAACTTGTTTTCCATCTAGGTAGCAGCATCCTGATCTTCAATTCCTTCCTTGGCGAGGTCTTCATCAAAGACCAAATATAGCTTGGTGAGTAGATTTTTTGCTTCTGGAACCCTTTCCAAGATAAACCGTGGGAATTTCTCAATTGTACCATGAGCCTCCTAGCTCAGTCTTGATGCTTTGGCGATGAACCAGAGCGTGTGCTACAATGCTAGGCAAAAAAATTTAATCTTTTCCCAACGAGAAATATACAACTGCCTAACCAATGGAATAAGATTCGGCTACGCAAGGGAGGACATGAGCGAGCTTTTAAGAGAAGTGATCTCTGCATCCTTTGAGTTAATGACCTCATCCAATTCCACACTTTTTCTTTTTTCGGACGCCAGTTGCTCCTCGAAGCTGCTCATTTTCTTTATGCCAGTTTTCCTCGGCCCAGGAGTGGCTTGCCAAATGCATGTTAAGAGAGGACTTTTATTCCTGAAGTTCTTTTTCTAATTGGGCCTTTTGGCCCTCAAACTCGACATCTTTCTCCTGTAACTTTTGCTCATATTGAGCTTGTTGATGCTCTAAAGCCTCATTCTTTTGTGCCATCCCTTGATCATATTCAATGCGATGCCACTCCAATTCCTCGTTCTTTAGCTACAAATTCTACTCCGCCTCCAGATTCTTAGTACACAGCTCATCAACCATAGCAGGGTTGATATTTTGAACCCTCGCAAGCTCTCCCTGAAGTTCGTTCCTTTCATTCTCAACTTCTAGTTCCCTTTCTGTCAAACGTGCAACATCTGCTTCCAGGGATTTCTCCTTTTTCGATTTAAGCTGCTCATCTCTTTTCTTCAGCTGGCGACCAGTTTTAAGGAAGTCGGAGGTGACCACCCGTTGTGTTTCCTCCATAAGCTCAACCTTATCCTGTGGTCAGGCCACCTTCATGTCAAGCCCTACCGCATATATTTCATAGTCTTCTGGACGCATCTCCCCCTGTGGCTTGGTTACCGTCGGGTACATGGTTGCAAACTTCAACTCTTGCCAGGTCTCATCGTAGAGAGTTTTCATTTTTGGCTCAACAGGTGTACTATCATCCTTTTCCTTGCGCTTTTGCATTCTATTTGTGCGTGCTTCCTTTCCGGAATCAATCTACACCATGAATTGGGTTGGCGACGAGACTAGCCCACCTGCGAAAGGAGCACTAGAAGGTAGGGCATATGGATAGGTAATTTTGATAGGCCCGAGCATTTGCTTTTTTTGGAGTGATAGTTTGCGGGGAGAAGGGGGGCACATTTCAAAGCTTGGTTTGAGAACTAGCAGAAGGGCTTGCCACTTGCCACGACTCAATTGGTGAACCGACAGGAGGACTCATAGGCTAGAACGGTGAAGGAGTTGTCATCATGGAGTCGGCCTATTGTGAGGGAAGAGGAGGATTTGCAACGATAGTGGAAGTAGGGGTGCCAACAGAGGGTACACCTTCGAAAAGCGAAGCAAGAAGGACCTGAGTGGCAGTAGTTGGTGTAAGGGTTCATGGAGGAGTAAAGGCGAGTGAAGTGACCTGTAAGAACTAGGCGAAACCTCCTACATGCGTTGGATCAAAGGTGGGAAACAGAGAGCCAAAATTCATGATGGGGATTGTCGCGGAGACAGTGGGGAATACCAAGGACTGAGAAGCAAGAGAAGAAGGAGAAAAATTTACTTGCTGACTGGTTGATGGTGGCCCTTGACTCGTTAGTGACTCCTCCCCTTCCTCAGGCTCCTGGCTAGCCGCAAGCACCTGTCTTCAATGGGTTCTTGCGAACTCTCTCCAATAATGGCCTTCGTCCACTACCACTTTGCGGGTGGGGTTTCCCCAGCCTTGACAGTTACTGTCGACTACTGTTGTGACACTCTAGTTACCTTAGCGGCCCAAGTGAGTGTATGTGAATCTCTCGATACATTAAACCGCACATTTGTGGCTACAGAGACGGGTTGTCCAGAGCTTTTCTCTTGCGGTGTAGAGGATGCGAAAGTCATTGTTTCTTCTTCTTGTTCTTCGGACCCACTTTCTGGGTCATTGTCTTTATTGGCACCAGATTCGAAGCTGGGATGCTCCTCATCCCACCATTTTTCAAATTCTTTGTCCTCCTTCAAGCTTTCATAAGGAGCATTCAATTGTCTTGTCTCTTGGCGATATTTCCAGAAAGCTTCTATCTTCTCATTAGTCCATTCCTCATCCTTCTGCAACTTGTTGTACATGGTGCGTTCCATCTGGACACTATCCTTAGCCTCCGCCACAACAAAGTAAAACTTGTGCCATGGCTCTTTGTTATCTTGTGTAGGAACATGTGCTAGTTCAACAAAAAATTCATCCTTGTCCACTCGCGGGTTGCGCCTCTTTTCCCAGTAGGGTCGAGGAGCATGAGTAACCTTCATGTGCGGCTGCTGCAGGTCATTGAAAGGGTTGTATTCACATTTATCACATACCAAAACCAACCTTAAATGAGCCATTTTATCTTGCAATAGTTGATGTGATTGCTTCTTTAGCAGAGTCACCGTTTTGAAATTCTTCAGACAAGTGAAGAATCCTTTCCTCTTTGACACTTTGGCTACTGTAAAAGGTATAATCAATGATACACACCTGCCGATACATTTCAAGAGCGAGCACCCTATTTATAATGCAGGTCGGGAGTAGGAAAGGTTGTTCAGTGAAGCCCCGCACCCGGAGAATCGTGAAATCCACTTCGAAGAACCAGTCACAAGCAGGAGTGAAACTCTGCATTTATCCAGTCTGATCTATGTTGAGCCAGACTGTCACCTCCTCCTTGTAAATATTGCAAGACCGAAGTTATAAAATAATTAGAAAATGCATAGTAATCATATGTCATGGAAAGAAAGGGTGTCCATGTGGATATTGGCTTCCTTTTCTGCTTCTCATCAAAAATTGACAATTCAAAATATTTGCTAAAGAAATAAGGGTTTTGATGCAAGAACATGTGAACCAGGAAGGAGAGAAATCTAAACTTTCCCTCCACTAGGTAATTTTCTATTTTCCGTATCATTTCCTCCACTAGGAATTCGATGAAATCATACCAGAAGATATTGTGTTGTTTGCGGAATTGGAAAGCCGACCCTAGTTGAAAGGCTTCCACCATCTCGTCGGAGTCCCGGTCACACACAAACGCTAGCATTGACAAGGCATCCTGCATGTCTTCGGGAAATGAACCATGTGGAAACAGGATACTCGACAACTTAGCGCTTGGGATTCCCTTCTTACCAATTTCCTCCATCAGGAAACTTGAGTTCTTTTTCATCACCCTCCATGTATTTTCTCCTTTAGCAGGAGAGAAAGACTCAATTTGATCCTTTCTGGTACCTGGGTCCGGGTACATAGCATGTGCCAAATGGCTTGTGGGTTGATGTGAACACTTAAGGTTCGGCCCTTGATGTAGTGGGTGCTCGAGTTATAACGCTAAATGGCGACATCAACTATTTATGGGCAATAATGTACCAGCGGGACCATGTATTGCGGAAGCCCACTGTACCATACCTTTTTTGTTGTCGATATGGTTTCCCGAGATACCATTATCCTTGCACAGGCTGCTTCTCTTAAAGACTTAGGGTTTTTTGAGAGGTGTGGGTCATGAATATTATCCCATTTCTCCTCAACCCTTTTCTAGTTTATGCAATCTTTGGGCCTATCTAGTTGTATTGTATTTGCCTTTTTCGACTTTCCTGGTATACCAGGTGTAGCATATGATAAATCTCGATAGACATACACATCTTTTAACGACTGTATAGCACTAAGCAAGTGTTGGCCAATCTCCTCCTGAATTTGTTGTAATGAACTCTTCGACATTTTTTCTTCAGATGAAAGCTTCTGCAAGTTTTGGATTCTTCGTAATTTTTACTCGGCTCTGGATATGCTAAAAACTTCTCTTCACTTAGCTTGGCATATTTCAAAAGACATTAAGCATTAAAAGCTTTTTCATGAAAATTTTTAGCTATCTTTTCTCAAGGTTGTAGAGGAAAGTAGGCTTTTGCATTTAATCCAGCATGTACTGCTAATTCCTTGGTTCATGCAAAAATGAATTACTTGCCATTTTGAAGTGGCAATAATTCATTATTGCATTTGGCAACCATGTGATACGCTGTGATTTCCTTGGAACTTGAGCCAGCGATTTTCCTTCTAACCTTGCATTAGCATGCGCTGACAATTAATATCTCGGATGGAATGATTAAGCCAAAGCAAACGACCACTGCCCGAAAAGATATGAATCTTGCCTTGGGTTCTGGGAAGCGTCTGTGAGGTGACACAATAGCCTACGGACCGTGCAGCTTACTGTCGATGAGCGCCACCATTTTAAAGCTAATTAATTAGCTCTTATTAACTTAGCACACATTGATCTGTACTTTTACAAATGCAACCGGTCAAGAAATGCGAGCAAACGTAGGCATACCTTTCAAGTTGGCACTTGGTTATCATCACGTTTTCTCGAAACAGATTAGCATGCTTTTTCTCATTTTTTCTATAAATAGGCCTCTAAATAGTGAGGAAATCACACTTAGCATTTGAGCAAATTTTTAGCAATAGGCCATTGGCGTAGTATTTAGCTTTAGTAAGCAATTTTTCAAATAGGCTAGGTGGTAGGAAAGTCTCAGGAGTAGTTAGAAGGTAGTAGCATTGTGTCAGTACCATGGATACTCCTATTAGGCTAGTTTCTTACAAGTCACAGATAGCTTTCCTTGGAGAGATTTCAACTAGGCGCTTGAAAAGGATGACTAAAAACAAACACTCCCTGGCTTTAATAGCCATGAAATGGGTTCTAGGTAGGGACTACATAGAGTATGAGGACAAATACCGCGTAAACACAGACATCTGCTCGCACTTTGTTGCGTCAATGTTGGATATTGGAATCCCTAGGCCTCTAATCCTGAAGTTAGTCAAGGAATTTTTCTGAAAAAGTACCTGAATGGTCTAGGTGAGGTCGTCACTCATGCTGCATATGGGGTAGGCCTGTCAATAGCCAATGACCTCTGACACTATATCGAGTAAGAAGCGGTCGTAGCATGGCTGCCATTTCTTAGTGGATTCCGCCTCCAGACACACGACGAGCACCAGCAGAGGGTTACCTAGGCTTTGCACTTTATGTTCTGCATCTACAACGTAGTGCCATTCTACAACATTGATTGGTACATTGACTTCAGGAACCTGGTGCTCCCTCTGCCAATGGCGGTTGCTCCAAATGATTCTGCTTCTACTGCTGAAGTACCTGTTGATGAAGACGCGGTAGGCGCTGCTGTTAATGAGTCGATTGTTGTTGCCCATGCTCTTGGATGAAATGCCTCCCTACCTCTTTATTTTTTGTTGTTAAGAATACACCACTCGTTTCCAATTTTTGTATATATGCCTGAAAAAGGCCATAGATATAGCATATATGAAAAGAATAGCACGTATAACCATATACTTTTTAATTACGGCTCTCTTAGCCATTTTCTTCCATGTAAAAATGAAAGAATATATATAATGACATATATCTTTATAAAATCCACGACTCTCTCTTCTTTTTTCATATTTGTTGTATGGGTTCTTTTTCATTAGCATATTTGCTTATTTCCTTTGCATATGGGTGTATTTTCTTGATTATCTTTGTACAGAAATTTTACTGTTCTACTCTCTGCAATGATAGGTTGCTTTCCGCCGAAACACAAATTAATTTCTAAAAAGATTGGCTAACACAAAGGGAAAGAAAATAAAAGCATATTAACATATGTACAATAATACAATTTTCCACTTAATGGAACAGCTTAAGATGAATCCCGTTGACCGGAATTCCCAAGGCTTCTTGCTCCATGCTTTCTAACTCGAAAGCGTTATGCTCTTTGCATTGAATGATTTTAAATGGACCTTCCCACAGGCTATCAAATTTTCCATGTTGACCTGGTTTAGCAGCCCTTTCATTATATTTCAGCACTAAGTCTCGACACTTTAGGCCTTGGTCGGAAGCCCTCTTGTCAAACCATCGCTTGACCACCTATTGGCGGTTTGTCATGGCTATTAGGGAATTCTCCCTTTTTTCTTGTACTTCTAATAGTTCGACAAGCCAAACTCCAAGGCGCCATTTTGTTATATCTCGAGGGATTTCAACAGTTGAAGCACTAGAATCCCCATAGATATAGGCAACAACACCTCTTTCCCGTATACCAACTCATAAGGCGAAGTCTTAAGGACTTGCTTAGGAGTTATGCAGTCTTCCCAAAGCATCGCTCAGAAGTTTCTGTGTCATTCTCTCTGGTGCTCCAAACCAATTCTTTTAAGAAGTCTGACCAGGTTCTTGTTCGTTGACTCCGCTAGGCCGTTTCCCTGTGGATAATAATTCGATGATGTTTTAAGGAATATGCCATTTGTTAATGCAAATTGACATACCTTTGAGCCTAAGAAAGCTCTGGAATTATCAGAAATGATAGTCTTCGGAGGGCCGAACCTTGTCACTAGCTCTTCGAGGAAATCCACTATTTCTGCCTCTATTGTGTTTTTAAGCAGAGCGACCTCTGTCCATCTTGTGAAGTAATCTGTAGCTATCAGAATCCACTTGTGTTCAGCACTGGAAGCGAGATTGATCATCCCAGTGAAGTCCAAGCCCCATTGTGCAAATGGTTCATCCGCCACTATAGGCTTGAGAGGCATTGCAAAAATTTTCCTTCTACCTGTGAAAAACTGGCATTCTTTGCAAGATTTCACCAAGGAGTGAGAGTCGTTGAAAAGTGTGGGCCAATAGTAACCTGTGCACATGATTTTGATGGCGGTGGTCTTAGCGGAGAAGTGTCTACCCGCAGCGTTGTTGTGGAAAGTGTCGAGGATTCTCTTCGCTTGCTTTGAAGAAACGCATCGCAGGAGAAGGCCATTGAAATTACTTTTGAAAAGGACCCCTTCCACTAGTGCATATCCGCAATTCTGCAGTCGATAGTATCTCCTCTTTTGGAAGGAAAGACCTAGCGGATACTTTCCTGTTTGCATATACCTCACTCTATCTGTTAGCCAACAACCCTCGGACCCTGGCTCATTCATCAGAACAAGCTTTGGTTGCTCTTCCTCGGCGGGTATCTCTTCGTCATGCGCCATGTATTCACACAGTCCTCTTTCACAAACGATTTTAGTGGGTCTGACCTCAATGTCATATTCAAGGATCTTGGTGATCCAATTAGCTCTTTTTCCTATGATTTCTCCCTCCATGATATATTCGTGCACAATGGAATGCGTGACATAGACAATCACTTTGTTGCAGGAAATTAGATGGTGGAATTTTTTAAGTCCCTTTACTATTGCAAAGGCTTGCCTTTCGACAAAATTATAATTCATCTCATATTCCTTCAGGGTCCAGGAATAAAATGCCACTGGATGTTCTCCTTTTTCCTTCATCATCCTTTTGAGTTAAGACAGTAGCAATACTGGCCTTGCTACTGAATAAATACATTATGAAGTCCTTAGATAAGTCTGGGTTAACCTGTACCAGAGCTGAGGAAATAGCATCCTTAACTTTTTCAAAGGCTTCTTTGGCTTCCTTTGTCCACTTAAATGCTTGATCCTTTTTAAGCATCAGGGTTATTGGCTTAATTACTCCCGCGAAGTTGGAAATAAACTTGCTAACAAAATTTACCTTTCCGAGGAAAGACTGAACGCCTTTCTTGTTAACCGGAAGGGGAAGTTCCTTGATGGCTTTCACTTGGTCGGGGTCGATTGAAACTCCTTCTTTGAACACTACATGTCCTAATAGCTTGCCTTGCGGCACTTCGAATACACATTTTTTTGGATTCAGGGAAACCCCGAAATCCTAGCATTTTTGAAAAACCATTTCTAAGTGATCAAAATGATCATTCTTAGACTTAGAAAACACAATAAGATCATCTAAACAAATTAGGATAATTTTATTGATCAGCTCGCTGGAATGTTGCCCCTGAGTTGGATAAACCAAAAGGAATTTTAGCATATGCGAATGTTCCCCACTTTGTAGTGAACGTAGTCTTGTGTTAATCCTCTTCTTTAACTCGGATCTAATTATAACCGGAGAAGCCATCAAGCAGAGAAAACATCTCTGATCCTCCTACTGTTTATAGGATTCTCTCCATAGAAGGCAAGGGATAATGATCCTTTAGGGATGCTATGTTCAGGTCTCGGAAGTCCACACATAAGTGGATATCTCCATTCTTCTTTTAGACCGGGACCAGATTGGATACCCACGTGCTATGCTTGATCAAGAAGACAATTCACAACTCGATTAGCTTTGTTAGGTCTTGCGCCATTAGTGCTTCAATTTTGGGGTTTACTGGCCTCTGGTTTTGCACCTTATGTCAGCTCGATCGTGTGTTGGATGATGTCAGGATCATATCCCTTCAGGTCATCATAAGACTAGGCCACCACTCCTTCATATTTCTCGCAGAAGTTGACGAGCCTTTCTTTATCATGGTGTGAGACATCTTTCCCGACTCGAAGGTTTTTGTCGTTTGAGACACAAAGGTCTATATGGTCGCTTTTGTCTACCACAAAATTTTGTCTATCATTTCTTGCATCATCATAATCAAAAAGGTTTTCGAGAGTAACCAATCCTTTCAGAAGCTTGTTAGATTTGAGCTGCATGATTTGTCCTTCATAAGCCTCATCGATCTTTGGTTGTAACTGATTGACGAATTATCCCGACTGCTGGATGAACAAGACAATGTATTCATCACTTTCAAATACTTGCCAGCTTTGATCGTTATCAGGAATTTTTGGTTGGACTATCACTCGTACAGAGTGCTTGTTGTGTATAAGTTCAGAAGCAGGATCTAATTGGGATCTGATTGCTGCCATGTGATCCGCGTCGCCATTTTGGTCTCAGGAAACAGTCTGAATGTTGAAGGCTTCAAAACCCTCAATCAGGTCCCATACCCTATGCTGATAGGATCTGATGCGGACATTCCTTACCACGAAAATTCCCCGGACTTGGTTGACCCCAGTTCGGAATCTCCAAACACCATTAATTGCTTAATTCCCATTCACTTCGCAAGGCTTAAACCCTGAACTAATCCTTAGTATTTTTTCATTTTGTGGGGATATCAAACATATCCTCGCTCTAGCGCCTACTTTGCATCTTGCCCCATCAAAGTACAATGCCCATAGCTCAGGTGCTTGGCCACTTTCAAACTCTTTGGAAACCTTTGGGAGCACTTGATCTTCATCATAGATTACATAGGTGCCCAATCATGTAGCATGGTAATTTCTGAAAGGATCGTTGTCCATGTGTTCACTTAACAGAGCATCCTCTTGATCATTTCGGTTTCCGGTCACCTTTTCTTCCTCTAGTAATTCAATGCAATACATTTCTTGCTTGGTGATAGAGGTATGCATGGCTTCAAAATTGATCATGGCCTCATCCGCTACATGTTCAGAATGTAACACCTCTGATTCTATCTTCATTTTTGCGTTGTGCTTGGTTATGAGAACCAGATGTGACCAATCCAGGGATAGGTATCCACCCACCCTTGAAGTGAATTCTCAGGATAGACAGAGGTCGAACATGGGAGGAACATCTATGATCATAGTGTCTTGCGGCACCATGATACTAGGGAAAGCAAATAGAGTTAAAGGAAGTGCCTTGATCATACCTACGGTTTCAACTCTGTTTCCATCAAGTTGCATTACTCCCCTTTTCATAGATTCATATCTGAGTCCTAAAGCTTCAATTATTTGTTTAGGCATAACCGTGGTGCTAGCACCAGAATCAATCATAGCATTGTGCAATAACTTCTTCCCTATAATGAGAGTTAAGAAGAAGGGTTGGGGCTTCGACTTATCTTTGACTTCAGCAGGGGCTTATGTTGTGTTGTTCGTAAGGACTTTAGTAGGAGATAGTTGATCAATAGCCTTTGCATTGGCTAATTGCTCCATTGGCGTTGCGCTGATCTTTGCTTGAAGAGCCTTCTATAATAGCATCTTCTGCTCCGGGATAGCTAGAATGTCCCACAGAGACACATTAGCGGATGATTTCTTCAATTGTTCCACCATGTTAAAAGGTGGTGAACTTGACGGTTTCTGCTCCTTTGCTCTCGTTACGGTAATTTCCTTTTGTGGTTGATATTGCAGCGACGTAGTGGAAGTGTCAGGTATCTGATCAGAAGCACTTTTAGGTTGCAGACTGGATAGTTGCGGGGAAATTGATTAGCCGATAAACCTCCTCTTTGAGCGAGTGTTATAGTCGGATTGCACTTGCGGCATTTTGGATACGAATGTATCATTAGCAAACACCGTTTCTTCCTCTTCCATCCATGAGAAGAGTGCATGATCAAAAGCGATGTCGGATTCTTGTTCTAGGGACATTCCTTGCATTTGTGCGATAAGAACCGCGCTCTCCATTTGTGGTGAGGCATATGCATAACCTCCGTGGTCCGAAGTCACTCCTTGGTTACGTTGTTTCGCCAACTTTTGTTGTAAGTTGCCACGTGGACAATTCTGGGGCATGTGCACATCACTGCAAGGGAAGCACCACAGATTGATATCATCAATGAGGTTATTTTGTCCCGCGGTCAATTCCCTACTCAAGCTTGGTGAAGCGCTCGTCAGTGGAGTAGGTACCGACACTATTTGGTTGGTTGTCGGAGTTGGTGGATTAGTGCGGGAACCACCTTGGTACTGATTTTGTTGATATGAAGACCATTCACCTTGATAATTCTGATAGGAAGGCTTCAGAGGCTTTGATTGGTTTTACTTGAGGGTGGTTATGTCGTTTTCCATAGTCCACAACATTTCTTTGAGATCACTCATTTTATCCTTGGGAGAACTGGATGTAGAGGCAACATTTTGTGGCGCTGTCGCATATGTGTACATTGACTGGGGAGGTACTAGCGCACTTGTTGACGCAACTTCCTGTGCGGGCATCGATATTTCAGGAAATATCGGCATGATGGGCCGAGGAGGCAACTTTCCGCAATCTATCAAATGATTCTCGACTTTAACGGCGACACTATAAGCATCTGGTAGAGTAGCTCCTTCCAAAGACTTGATCATCATAGAAATGTCAGAGTTGATGGACTTCAGATATAATATGAATGCCAACTCAGGAGTCGGGCGTATAGCAACATGCATCCTCTGCTAGTTTGTGTGGAATCGGGCATTGAAGTCCATCATAGCCTCTTAAGGAGCTTGTTTTATGATAGATAGTTGATGGTACAGTAAGGAACAATCTCTGTCATTTGAAAACCTCTCATAGAATGGATCTCTGAGCTCATCCCAGGTACGGATAGTGCTAGTTGGAAATGTTCGATACCAATCCAGCGCTTTTCCCTTGAAGGATGCGGCGAGGAGTCTTAGTGCTACATTTTGCACGGTGATCCCATGCACCAGATACACATTTGCCACATCTTGCAGATGTTCTGCGGGTGTTCTTGAGCCATCTCCGATAAACTTGGGTATAGTTTTCATAGCTGAGACCGAGATAGCAGCCTAGATAGCGAGTGCTACTGGAGCTACTAGGGGACTTTCGGTGTCCCATGCTACGTAATTTTTGTTGGCAGCTGGAAACATGGTTAGAGGAATAGGTGGAGGGAGCGAAACAGTTACCAACTGACTTGCGGCCTGCACTGTTCCTAGTGGCAGTACTAGCAGACTAGGATTCTTTGCGGTTTGGGATCTAGTTACAGGCCGATGGATCAGACACCTTTCTTAAGCGCAAATTCATTTAAGCTCAGGTTCCACTGGGTGTGCCAAAAAAAGAAACTGTTGATGCCAATAGTTGACAAGGTAACAGTACTTATGGGAAACTCAGTTTATGGGGGACTTTTTTGTGCTAAACTGAGTGACCTCCGAATTTTTAAAGAAGTCAACTTCTTCTATAATGGGTTTTGGAAAGGGAAAAGGAAACAAATATATAAAATAAAATCTAATCTAATTTGATGTGTTGAGACTTAATGATAGGCACGATAAATCATAGATCTAAGGGCCCGATTGGTATTTGCAATGTTCCAGAAAGGCAGAAATTGAAGATTAAAGTATAGATAATCCATTCATTGACATAAAATAACATTGCATACATTCCTACTGCCAAGAAGAGTCATAATACATGATCTAGATCAGAAAACTTGCATTCAATATATATAGAAGTTCTCAAATGAAATATCCAAACAATAGCAGCATAGTTTAAAGTTTAATTAAATAGCATAAAAGAATAGAAAGGTCGAACAATTGGCACAGTCTAAAAGTTTTTTACAATAAAAACAAAATAGTAATAAAGGCCTTGTGTCTTTTCCTAAAATCAGTGTTCCTTCAAAATCCAGACCCTTCCCTCAAAACAGAGAGAAGTATATATAGCTGAAAACTCCCATCGCCTCGGAGAGCAGTAACAGAAAAGATTTGAAAATATTTTACAATGATGCAGAATCGAAGATTCCCTTCAGTTGTTGCAATAGAAAGACTTCAAGCCAAGGCATTTGGTCGCTCTGGTCCAGGTGCATCCTCTGCAAATGATGGCAGTGGTCCAGTAGAGCCTCGCCCAGACAAGTGTCGCCCTTTGAGGTAGGCGATTAAAAACACGTGGCCGAAGTTGCAGCTTGTGGTTCACTTCATCCTCGACGCTGAAGTAGTGTGTGCAGAAGAGACGCGTGGAAGCATTTCATTGCTCGCGGTCACTATTTCATCCCCTCGCTGAAAGCTTGTGTAGAGAAAACACATAGCAAAAGTGCATTGCAGACACCGATTTTGGGGCCCGCCAAATTTCTTTGGGAATGAGAGCTACGTGGCACTCGAGCGGGGCTCGATGAGGAAGCAAAAAAGAACAATTAAAATGGCCCGCAGCTACGACACATGGAAGCATAGCAGGGATTCCCAAGATGCGAAGGAAAGGAAACCTTTGGGGAGCGCAGAGCAAACATGTGGGAGGGGGTAACAGACTTTGAAAAAAAGGTTGAGTGGCTTATTTGCGATGCGCGGGCCGATACTTAGAGCAAAAATATACCCAAAGGGAGCTTGTTGAATATTTATTCACACATAGTTCACACACTAGTGAAAATATCTTGCACTATTCAATGATCCAGAAGCCCAAATTCTAGATATAGAAACTACCAACAATTATGAACAATATGTAAAATCCGCACAAGCATAGAAGCAACCCAGAAGATACCCAGAGCATACACTGAATACCAGCATGACATTGTTTTCTCTATTTATCAAATTTTCTCAAGAGCACTTGGAACCCAAGTACCAAAGACATCATTGTAGCACATACTTCACTCTAACATACCTCTGAACATAGCAACATAAGGATAACTCCATGTACTCACACCACTTCTTCAACATCACAACTATACATGCACAACCTGCAAACTTTTTTATTACAATTTTCTCAATTTCCTCGACATATGCAATCAATAACCAGCTTCCATGACATCAACGACAACAACAACCAGTTGACATCAATGACAACACCTTCATACTTCCAACACATTCATCAGTCTTTCTTTGTATATTTGCATTCATACAATCCTCAATTCTCTTCTTTTCTTCCATTTTCACTTTCAGTCCAGTAATATCTTCATTTGCCTTCTTCAATTGTTCATTGACTTCTCTATGTCTTTATCTGAACTTCTTAATTCGTTGTCTCAACTTTTTGATACATTCATTTGCTTCCCCTAGGATTTCCTTAAGACTTTTGTTCTCACTTTCAACTCTGTCAAGATCTTCAAGAGAAACTTTAAGTTCTTTTTCAAACATGTAGTCATCTTCATAGTCAATTGTAGAAATTTCTTTCAGAGGAATAGGACACCTTTTATCAACCATGTGTTAAAACTCCAAGATCTTCCTCAAGTTGTTAGGATTCTCAAAAGGAACTAGGCTCTGATACTAATTGTTGAACACCTAGAATACTGAGAGGGGGGGTGAATCGGTATTCTATTAAACTATTTAATCATAATCCATCCAATAATCAAAACATACTTGACTGCAACTATGAATGAAAGCATGAAAGGAATCACAAAATCACATAACACATGAACACCAAGATTTTTACGTGGAAAACCAAAAAAGGGAAAAACCACGGTGAGGATTAGCTCACAATATATTATAACTGATTATAATATATTACAAGGGATCACTGCCAGGACACACTGTCCTTATAAGGCTCACCGCTAGAGATAGATACAAAACAAAAGTGGCTACACAACCAGAGTGTGAACCGATACAAAGTGCACCTTCCTTGTGTTGAATTTGGTTCCTTTGAAGCTCTGAATACAAAAAAATGCTCTACTTAGCAGTCGCTCAACATTCACAACACTTCTACCCTTATTAGAATCTCACATATCTAAATATGCATGTTCGTACAATATCAGATCTCTCCCTTATCATACTTGTTGTTATCATCATCCTACAACACAAGAGAAACTCATATATATACCCAATTACATCCGCATACATCAATTAGGTTGGCCTAATTAAATGTAGCCCTATTTTGATTTATCAATACCTTGTCGGCTTCATACTCGAATCAAAAACCTCTTCGCCCTCAACCCAAATGAGAATAGCTTGATCTAGGTCACCATGGACCTAAAATAGGTCTTACTAAAATCCACAGTACATACTTAATCTCTACAACCCATATCATGTATTAGGTCGGTCAAGAATTAGACCTAATCACAAAATAAGCCAATCTAACCAACACCAATCATCCGTATGAACATATAAGCACGTGTCATCTGGAATATTTCTAGTACTAACACCTGTAAACCATCTCCCAAAATTTCTAAGTTTGATTCCAAACATCAGAGGAATGTGGACCAGATTACACAAACCATCTTGCACTATATAAAGCCAAAAACTATATGCCAAACTTCTACTACTTGTAACTTTCAACCTATTCATCCAAAATCGTTAAAATCTTGATCATATGTGCATTTGGTAGTCTTGAATAACATACAACAACCTCATAAGCCAATCTTATAACATGAGCAATTCTGGACCAAATTATCGGATTAAGATGTCACCAAAACTATTTACCGAATTAGGCAAAACTATCAACAAACAATGTTGGCATCAATGACAACACATCAAAGTGTTCCTTCTTCATTCTTTCAACAAAGGGTGCTTTGGGAGACGTAACCCATGTGGGGTTACTTCTCCAAAAGGAGAAAACATTAATGATGAGAGGATAAGGGAGGGGTGCCATAAATTGAAAGGAGATTAGTCTCTGCTAATCAAAAGATTTAGATTGTGCAAGTGATTAATGAAGGTGATTAAGTGAAGGATTAGGCTACTGAGCATGATTAGAAGTACCTCTTTTTAAATATAAGAGAATTGAGTGGATATAATACACTTGGATTATGAGCCTTCCATTTCTATCATCACCTTATTGCATCAAAGGAAGTAGCTTTAGCCATTTCTTGACATTTGGATCATTGATCCTTTTCCATTCTTTTGTCTTTTGAACTTAACTTTTGGATTTTATTTGACAATTGTCACTCCCTAAAAGGAGAATAATTAAGATCAACAAAATTCTAATTACACTAACCAAGTACCAATACTTTCCTAGTTGCACCATGGTTACTAATTAACCTAGGTGGTGTAGGAGCACCAAGGCAACATTGGGAAACACTAGGCAATTTTGGAAGCCTAGGAAGAAATTTTGTGTCTTGATACTTCAAGGTCATGTTGACCATTTAGTTAGTTTTTGTTGTTTTTGAATAAATCTTGATCTGTTGTGATCAGTGTAATAGGAGGTGAAAGGATTAGATGAGTGTAGTTGCTCATTTGGCTTAGGTTGCCAACATTTGGGAAAAGTTGGAAAACACAGCGGGTTTTTGAACTTTTGCTATTTGATCATTAGAAGGTCCAACCAAGGGAGTGTAACTACTTTGGGAACCTTTAAAAAGTGGCCCTCGACCTAGAATGAAGGTTGGTTGGTTGGGAAAACTTTGTAACTTTTGGAAGTTTACTGATCATATGGAAAAGCAATGAGTTTCTTGAAATTTTCTGGTTTTTAGTGTTTATTTGTGTGTTAATGAAGTGTTCCAAGCACTGAGAAGTGTGTGGCACATGTGGTATCTACTTTCCAAGCTTTGTGTGCTCTGTAGTTAGTTTGTCTTATCGTTTCCTAGCTTTGTTCTTTGTTAGTTTTGTTTCTTTCATTGCTGATCAAACCAGTTAGCTGTTAATCATGGAGTCTTAGACCTCTCTTTTCCACTATACCTGGTGTATAGTCTGTGGAGGAATGAGGCTAAGCTCCATGCCTGTACATATCTTAGGTTTAGAAGTCAGTAGGTGTCAAGGAAGCACGGTGAAGATCTTTCCCTAGGCGAGCTGACTGTGCCTGGCTAGGAAAGAACAATGGAAACCAAGCCCTAACGTTGCAGGGGTGTCAATCCCTTAGCAACCCAAGGTGTGTGGTGGATGCAGGAGTCCTTGCAAAGGTTTGGCAGGGAGGCAGATTCTTCACCAATCCATTTGGTGGGTAAAAGAAGCAAACAGATCACTGCCTGGTCAAGAAATGGCCTAAAAAGCCCTAAATCTAGCAAAGTAAGGGTTACGCCTGTGTACAGCTTGTGAAGGCCTATAACCTCTAAAATCTTTGAGAGGTTGGAAAATGAGCTAGGGTCTCAGAAGGGAGTTTGTGGTGTTCTTCAGGGAATTTGGGAGATTAAGCCTACTTTCTCGGGTTAGGAGGCCTAATTGGGGCTCAAGGACTACTAGCCCTTTTTAAACCCTAGAGTAGGGTTTGGTGAAAGCGATGGAGAAATGGAGTATGGTGGATGACCATGAACCCTAGGTGGATAGATTTGAAGCTTTGGAAGTCAACACACACCCCTGCAACAAGTTGGTAAAGCTTGGAGGTTAAGTGGTCTTTAGGGAAGAGTAAGGACCAAGGGTGAGATAGTGGCAAGGCACCAAGATTGGCTTGGTTAGGAGAATGCAGATGATAGTAGGGTTGGCCAGGAGAACCAAGGGTGCCTAGTAAGCACTAGGGCCTATAGGTTAAGAAGGTGGAAAGTGACACCAAAGGGTTTGCCAAGGTGAAACCCAGAGCATGGGACAGTGAGTGTCTCATCCAGCCTTACCCTATCACTAGGTCTTCAATTTGATTCTCAATTTATGTAGTCCTCAACAAGGGCATAAATTTTTTGGTGTAAGTTGACGAGATGCCAAACTTACCCAAAAATATCATAGTTACAAATTTCTTCAAGATAGCAAGGTTCTCAAATACATTCTTTTACTCTTTATATACCTAGAAACAATACCAATTTTTTGGTGTTCTAAGTTGTAGACCCTTAATCCCTAAGGTCTGATAATCTCCTAAGTACTATGGGTGTCAAACCTAGGAGATCACTACAAACCTATGTTAGGTTGGGCATCTTAGGACCAATTGTTTAGGTGGGTAATACATTCACTTTTGGCTCTACAATACCAAGGGGGTTTCCCTAAGATGTTGGAATGCATATCATCATATAAGCATAATACTTACCCTAACACAAATCATACCCATTTGCATAGTGCACCCCTATTCTAGTTGTCACTTTGTGCCTATATGTTGGTTTAGGGAATTCAAGGTTAATCACCTTAATAAAGCATATATTGTGCCATATAAATGTCTGAGAATGTGTTTTATGATAATCCCTTATGATGTTATACACATTCAATAGGGCAGTTGGAACACACAAATGAATAAAACTTAAAAGAATGGTTAGATTAGTGTCTTTAGAGTGTGCTGAGGATGATTAGGAGAGAAAATTAGTAACATATCAATGCCTTTATCCAATTGGGCAACAAAGTCTTTGAATTCATCCAGAAGATGCAATAATTGAAACCAA
This sequence comes from Sequoia sempervirens, assembly GCA_007258455.2. NCBI lineage: Eukaryota > Viridiplantae > Streptophyta > Pinopsida > Cupressales > Cupressaceae > Sequoia > Sequoia sempervirens. The sequence goes on along the minus strand of VDFB02164959.1, from coordinate 1,534 downwards.
GGTGATGCATTAACCAACACACCACAAAAGATTATGTTTTTAAGAATACATAAGCAAGTTGGGCTCTACACATATATATAGAAAAATATTAGATAATTGTAGAATATTAAATGAGTCTACTTATTAATCCATGAACATACCCATAAAATTCCCTTATTGTATTGAGAAGATACTCTATAAAAGCTTTATAGGGATTTGATAATTGTTTAGTTGGAAAACTAATAAGAAACACAAAAAATGTAAATCGTGCACAAGAAGACACTCAATAAAGGTTAAATTTTCCTTTAATCACGATCTACAAAGGTTACAGAGGTTATTATTAATTTGTGATAAACCCAAATTATTACAATACAAAAATGACTATACCCAGAGCTAAAAACAAAAACCCTAGGGCTTCCTATCAAATATCTTTATTTTGTAGGCTCTATAACTTCTCCTCTCTTCTCTAAAATTTTTATCCACTTTCAAAATATGGTCACCAAGGTAGATATACCCGCGGAAGGAAGGTGTGTCAAGGTTAGCCCACAATATTGTGTCCCACTTTTTGGCCAAGGTAAGACATTGAAATCAACATTTTTTACCAAATTTTCACTTTATGAAACCTATAGCAACTAAACCATTAATAATTTAGAGATGATGTGAACTAGTGATTTGTGTAGATTATGTGTAAATCCTTAATATATATTTTAAAATAAAAATAGAAATAAATTATGAATTTCTTTTAGGTAACTTTAATAACTTAATTTTTATAGTAAACAATTTTATTTTTTTTAAAGTGACGTTTATGTCGTACCACACAACTTTTTCTATAGAAAGGAAAAAATTATAATTTTTAAAATATAAATTTGTAACATCAATATCTACTGTATGGATATTTTTTCATAATTTTTTGTTGCATACTTTTTTAATTAATTTTTGAAGTTAGAGTAATTATAATTTGGACATAGGTGTATTTCATAACTCATAACTTGTTTCGTATGTATTGAAATTCATTTTTTTACTAAAACAAGGACAACAATACCTAGGGGAAAAATATTTTTTTGAGTTTTTTCTCTATTTTTCTATTTTTTCACGTGTGTGAAACAAATATCTTGATATTTGGTGAAAACCTACATTCAAAAGAAATTTAAAAAATAATATAATAATAAAATTCAAAATATTCAAAATTATACTTTTTGGAAAGATTATAATAAGGGCTACTTACAAAATATAATTTCTAAATGACTTTATTTGATCTCTCAAAAGGAAAAGAAAAAATGGTTTTTTGTCAGTATTTTGATAGGTGTAAAGGAGACTCCATTTTGGGTATGATTTAAGACTAGAGGTGTTTTATCCAAGGGGGTTTGATCTAAGGGGGTCTTATCTAACTCTCTTCAATTAAATCCCCTTAAATGGAACCCATCAAGGCTTAAATCATTAAATTTTCTAAGAAATATAGATTTCATGCAAAAAAAAAGGATGTCCTAGAAATGGGACACACTATTGTGGTAGCGCCTGTCGGTTGTCTGAGAGTCACACCATGTCGATAGCCCTA
>VDFB02164958.1:0-26895 GCA_007258455.2 Sequoia sempervirens | reverse complement strand
TATGGGTGTGTGAGGAAAGATCTCACCCAATTGTGTTGCTATGTATTCTATATACCGGCTGAATATCTCCCCAAAGATCTCGCGGGTGTGATACATCAAAACCCGCAAGGGCTAGGAGGCCTCAATCGGAGTGAATCAATGATGTATAGATATTGAAAGTAATCTCCACAAAACATGACTAAGAACCAAATGTTTATAGAAGCTACCCCTTTAATCCAAATCATACTATGAAGTGGTGCATCAGAATTTACTTCCAAGAAGTTACTTACCAAGTTCGACTTATGGTTGAGCGTAAAAATCCTCTCCATTCGTTGCATGTAAAATCATCCCTTTGGGGCATGAGGTAAGCCCACCTAGGAAGAAGTGTCTATCCCTAGAGTGTACTTTTTCTTCACAAAAAATTACTAAATCTGTTCAACATCAAACACTGTGCTTGAATTTAAAATGAACATATTGAAACAAACACTAAACATGATGGTTGAAATCACAAACCCTTTGACTTAGTGTATGCTTTTAAGAGATGCCTTATATTTGCACTCCTTAAGGATCTCCTTACAGGTTTCTAAATATTTAGGCTACATTGGCTCAAAGTAAAAGTTGGAAACTATTGCTTGGGTATTGTGATTTCACAACTAAAGCCATAGACATGCATGTCACACAAGTATATTCTTTTTGAATCAGTCAAATACTGTTGTATCACTTGCTAGATCTCAACAAACAAACGAAACAAAATCATCCAAAATTGCAAAAATCATCCAAGCTGCTGCCAAATACTAAAATTGGAAAACAAGATTGAACGAAGGCTGCTTTTGATACTATTTTTGGTGTAACTTGACCAAAAATCAGTCACACTTTCCAAAAATAGCTCACTTTTTCCCTCTGTCTCCTGATAGCCACTGATGGAAAACTGCTGCTTTTGACAAAATTAGTGCACTTGCTATAGAGCTGGCTGCACTTGATCTTCTTTTGGTGTATTTAAATTTTTTTTTTTAGTGCACTTGCCAAACATTTTCTTGCACTTGCCAAAAGAGCTTGCTTTTAACTGTATGAATCACCAAATTTGAAAATACCCATAGAAGTCACTTTTGACATATCTATGCACACTTGCTTTCCAATTTTGGCCAATGAAAACAATCTGCTAGTAGTTGACCAGATTGGTCGCTTTTTCTCAAAAACTGGTCGCTTCTGCTAAAAAACCATTGCTTTTTCTCTATCTTGCTAAAAATAAAAAAAAAGAACCGAAGCTAGTTACAAGATCCTTGTTGAAACAAAATAGCTGGAAACCCAAGATAGGTCATATAGTCCTTCATCCATCTTCAAAAATCCATCCTACTTTTGGAAATAAAACTCAAAACAAACAAACTTGGATTATTCCCTCACTCACACTTCTAAGATATCAACAATTACTTGAACCTCAAGGCTATTTCAAGTAAGCTTTTCCACAACATATTCTCTAGAATAAGTGAGATATCAATCCAGGCCTTTCAACATTTTGAGTTCCAAGAATAGTGTCACCCAAAAATAACACTCAAACCTTAGGGTATTGAGCTTCATAACAACCACATCAAAACATCAACACTTTCACCTTGTGACCATTTGGTGACTATTTTCTCTAGTTCAACAACTGAACCTTACACCAACTTTCATACAACCAAACTTTGAGTTGATTGAAGGAGAACAAACATATATAATTAGTAGTTTGAGGAGCTTTATATTTGAGACAAAAGAAACACCCAACCAATGGAGAAACACAACAAACATCTTCGATAAAGAGGAAGAGAAAGTAGATCTTGTGATCGAGAGACCCATATTACCACCTCCTGCATGGCAATAGGTATCCATCCTTTATGATCTCTAGCAAGAATGAAATCCTTAAAAGAAAGTCCATATTTTGTCTTTCAGCAGTAATACCTGCCAGCTCTCGCGTATACTTCCAAGAGACATACTCCTGAAGGATTTTACCGCACAAACCGCCATTAATCTTGGTGTATGAAATCTCCCGCTATGCTCGCTTCACCATGAAGTAAAACCGCATCGGTATATCCAAATTTTGATCCCGTGATTTCACCCCCTCGCATTGTAGATACCCACCTTCTAAAACTAGAAAATCCTGAAAAAACAAAACGTGAATCTTTTATTTTCCTTAAAATTGCTAAAACTGCCGTTACCTCTTTCCATAGTTATTAGAGTCACAAAAACATTCATTGAAACTTGATTGTTTATGACAACCGTGATGTTCACAACACATAAAGTCATTAAACATGGAAGTGAAACAAAAAGAAACGCTTAGAATGCTACCAACAACACTTCATTAAATGATGGAAGCGGACTCCATGGGGAGCATAAACCAAGTGACCTTTTGCTACAATAGGATAGATTGAGCACCTACAAACATCCCTAACATGTCACACATCAAATCTATTTACTCCAACCACTTATCAAGGGTCACAAACACCGGGTGAAAAAACATCAAGGGTTTCAAAATCACCATCAAGGAATAAGTCTAGAACAACAAATTTCCCTAAATGAACTCAAGAAAAAGATTGAGGAACTTGAAAAAAATCAAAATACGATGTATCACCAATACCATGTTCAACGTCTAAACATTTCATATCCACAACAGATGAACATCATTCCTTAAACATCTTAATATCCATGTCAACAAAATTTTCAACATCATCAAAACATTGATTCATATCAGCAATGAAGTCTTTTTCCACCACATCAAGTGAATCAACAACAACAATGTTCACAAAATCAAAATCAAATCCATCAACAATATCAACCTTCAAATTAGGAAATTCCATCTCAAAATACATCTCCACCACAACTAACGTTACAATCAAACCATACTACTAAACATGAGTACACTCCTTTAGGGGAGCCAATTGAGGGTGTGTTAAACCAACTAGTCAATGCCAAACTTATCACATTTTCAAAACCGCCACGAAGTAGTGAACCTAGCATCAAATTCCTATGGGAAGATGACAAGATCTACTATAAATACTATGGAGTAAAAGGTCACGATGCATCAAAATGTGTTACACTCAAAAATCTCATCCAAGACCTTATTGATCAAGGAGAAATAACTATTGAAGACGACATTCAAGGTCCATCTACTAATGACAACAATGACAATGTCTCAACCTCAAAAGTTGAAAACAATGATCAAGAGCTATCTATCATTGATCACATTGATAATATCTCTACATCATCCAATGAGCAAGAGGACATACATCAAGAATTTAATCCCAAGCATGATCAAACTTAAACACCCAAGTCTAGAAATGATTCAATCCAAGATATATTAACATCATCCAACCTCATATATAAGTACATATTAGTAATCAAGAGATTCTTAATCCCACACTTATACCCATTGCATAAAATATAAGCCAAGAGCTATCACCCATATATCCACAATTTGAGAAAATCCAAGGATCCTCTACAAACAACCCTTTCTTTGAAATTGATCCATGTCAAGAGCACGAACCAAAGCATATCAAAGATAATACCACACAAAGTCAAGATCAAGAATCCTTATCATCAAAATACTACAATGACTTGGTAGATATCTTCCAAGACATCCAAGGTTTTCCAAAAGAAGAAAAAATCCATACACCAAGCACACATACATCTACCCATGAAATGCTTAATCCTAATGGACATGTAGATGATCTTCATCCAAAAAAAGAGCCTCATATTCTTGATATCATAAACAAGGAACAAGAGTCACCTAGTCTTAACATCTTTACACATGATCAAAGCACATCAAAATCTATAGACATATATGAAATTGATCAAGAAGATGCATTAAAATTAGAAACATCCTCCAGGAAAGTTGAAGACATCGAGCATGAAAATATGGAGCACATTATATTAAAATTAACAAAGATAAATAACAATCCCGAGCAACAGAGCATCAGATATACAATAGTCAAAGAAGCACCAATATATTTTGAAGGGCCATCAAAATATGATATTTCATAGGATCAAGTTGAGAATATCAATTAGGAAGTTATCCCACATATGAAGGATCATATTAGTGAAGAAGCTATCAAACTTGAAGATCCACAATATAGCAGAGAAGAATTAGCACCTTATTTCCAAGGTAAGACATATCCTATTGCAAATAATTTTTTTCAATAGATGAATTATCAAGGTAGAGGATTAGACCAACATGAACAAGATATCCTAGAACCAATGCAAATTATTGGCACTCCTGAGCATCAAGGTCTTGGTTATTTAAAAATTAGGAAGCTAAAAATATCAATGATACCTCTATAACACGAGGGGCAACTTTATCTAATGCAAACATCAACATAGAGAGCACGAAGAGTATTTATGATGAAATTGCTACCAACGCTACAATTAGCCATATGATGAATTGTCATCCATGTATTTTTCCACCCTCTAATTGGGACCAACAAAAAGAGAAAAACCTATATTAAAAAAGGGAACAAGTCATTAAAGCAAAAGAATCAACAAAACAAAATGGACAAGAACAATTCAAATGGATACAAAAGCAAAAACAGCGAAAACCCATTCCACAAACTCTATCATCAACCAAACAAACCAAGGAAAAAATCCCAAAAAAGGGAAATTTCAATTCACCAAAGATATATATCTATAGTTAAAATACAGTGCTAAGTCAGCCACCCACCAGGGTATATCAAGACATTGGTCCCAATCAAATCTCCATATCCACCCATCATTGCTCATCATCCCAATTTTGGATAGTCAAGGATTCCAAACTATCAACCAATCCATCTAAATCTCATATCCCTTGACATACTCCACCATCAACTTTGACATACATAATATCAAACCCTCACATTGACCATGTGTTGGCAGTGACTCTTTATCATAAGGACTCTAAAGGAACCCTATCACGATGTGTGCATCAAGGTAAAGTTAACTTTGGTATCAACAAAAAAGACAAGAATTATTAGGGGTTACATTCAGGTGCCCATATCTTAGCAAAACAACTCCTTCAAGCGACATATCATTGGCACATCATGAAAACAACAACACCCATATTAGTACCAATAGTATCTACATCAAGACTCCACTAAGTGGTCTTACCATGAAAAATGCCCTGATAATGAAAACCCGGTAAATGACCCTTGTGACACTCCAAAACCAATTAAAAACAAAAAAATCAAGAAAATAGTTAAGAAACAAATCATCCTCTAGTGAAAACCACTATAGTGGCGCTTTGGACAAGTACCATGATGAAAAATTGGTTAACAAGTATCATGTGTAAGAATCGAGCATCTACGTGCGCCATTTCAGGTAGAAGCATCTTAGCTTATCCATAATAAATCTAATCCATTTTTATCCAACCAACTTATCTCTTTATTTTGCCTGGTATGGCACTCACACCTCGCTTCTATGGAAACATCTTGATATGGTCACTATCATTTTGATCCCACCTACCCAAACATCCTGTTTCACAAGCGCATTGTCCAAAAGGGCATACGATCCCAAAACATGCCATCCCATCATAGATAAACCCCAAATACCTACATCACTGAAATGCCACTTACATCTAGCTTCAAAACAAAATCTCGGACTCAAGTCTTCTAGAAGGCTTGGTATGTATTCTAGCATTTGTCCTGAAACAAGTGTATCACCTCTCAATGCACCGGTATTAGGGTAAACTCCTTTGAAAACAAATTTCATCCCAAACAATAAGTGTATGTCAATGCATCATTAGGGTAACCTTTGGAAACGTAGCCAGCGTAACAACGCTGCATATGCCAATGCACCACCAAAACAAAGTTTATCCAACAAATGCGCGTACCGGGCCAATGCACTACCAAGGTAACCTTCAAGATAACGAATAACTTTGGACCATTCCTTCACTCAATATTTTAAGATATCAACATTTGCTTGAACCTCAAGGCTAGTTCAAGTAGATTCTTCAAAACATATCCTCTAGAAAAAAAAAGTGAAATATCGATCCAAGTTTTCAAACATTTACACCCCAGGCAAAGGGGTCAAAATAAAAATAAAATAAAAAATATAAAAAACAAAAAAATCAAAAAAGCAAGAAAAACAATAAAGAAAAATAAAGCGTTCTTTTAGTGAAAACCACTTTATGGCGCTTCTAGAATAGGTACCATAGTGAAAACCTAGAAAATAGGCACTATGTTTGAATAAAACTTGCATCATTATCTATCGGTACTATCTGAAGTATCCACCCATTCATTCCATAATAAAGCATGTATCCAACCATGGCTCGTTACTGATTTACGAAAGTAGTCTTGTCTCCAACTTGGGGAAACTTCCTAAAATTGGTCATGGATTAGATCTTTATGCATCCTATCATGGTCAAAACATTGAAAATAAAAAAAACACTCACCAAACATAAAAAATCAAAAACATCTAGAAAACAACAAAAATCAAAAACATCTATAAAACAACAAAAATAAAAACAATTTTGGATTATTCCTTCACTCAACAAGTCTAAGTTATCAACATTTGCTTGAACCTCATGGCTAGTTCAAGTAGATTTCCCACAACATATCCTCTAGAAACAAAAGTGGAATATCAATCCAAGTTATCAAATGTTGTTTGAATCCCAAAAATAGTTATGCTTTGAGTCATCTACTCGAACTACATGGTCTCTACATGTACAATGTAGGCAAGGCTTATGAGCCCCTAAGGCCTTAGGTCAGTCCCTTTAGGTATCTATTATGCTTTCATTCAACTTAGTCAAAAAACATCAAATTCCAAAAAAAACATTCAAAAAATTCAAAAAATACTATCTCTGTCATCGCCTATCCGCAATAAAACATCATCCATAATAAACAAATCGTTACACTCACCCTTTGACGAAAAAAACAACAAACAAAGCAACATCAAAATTTAGAACTTTCGAGCAAACAATCATAAAGATTTGATCACATTTGGAGAACAACAAAGTTGACGTATCAACAACCTATCTTTTGAAAATTCACCAATAACATCCTGAGATATGTCCTAATGGATCCATTCCTACGATAGACACGATCAACACCGGATAATAGCCCTACCCCCAAATAGATATGGCAAGTGATATAATAGCATTGTTTTATCTTTTTGTTATCTTATCTTTTTGATTTACATTATTGACTCATTCCTAGGATCTCTCGAGGATGTCCATAATAATTTAGAGAGGAAGGAATGAGGGAAATTGAGCATCATTTCAGTTTTCTATGTTTGTGGATATTCTTGTTATACTACCACGATGAATACTTGCTTTGTTCTATGTATGGAATTTTTTTGAAGCATTTCGTGTAGTGTGGCATTTTAGGTGCTTAATACCTCGTGTTACTAGTCTGACATGTTTTAAAGCTTCTCACCCATACACTCTAACATGGTTTCTGTATGTCTGGTATGAGAAAGAATACTCCTTGTTTGTAGAGTCAAAGTCCACACAAAGGATACAAAGTCACCTTGGTTATTAATACCCTGATGCATCGTATATGTTTGCTACATCAAACAAGATTGTTCAAAATGTGAAGTCTCCAAGCAAAGCGAAATCACACTCATCAACACTAACAACATCAAATTTTTATCCATCATCAAATATTTCTTCTAACTAACATCCATCCTGCAACATAATATCGTTAATATCATATCCATCCTGCATCCCTAATGTCGTCAATACGTATCATGATGATAATAAAGCAACAAAAACATCATGTATCATGTATAAGGAATACATCCATCATATATCAACATCATATATCAAAAACAATATATTAATCATCCATCATAAAACATCATATGAAATAAAATATGATCAACCCATCCATCCACATCATATGCATACATCGTAAAAGTACAAAAAAACATACATAAGCATACATCATCGTACATCATCATCCATAAACACATAATGAAGCCGAATCGAAGCATGTATATCTCATATATATCATCATCAAAAAAGGAGAATTTCATAATGTATCATCATCATAGAAACATGTGTGGTAGGATAATACAAAATAGTACATATATGTGACGCCTTGACTGGGCCAATGAATATATATATACAAAATCATGTCTACTATATAAGTCTATGAATAACATCATAAAGATCAAGTACGAATATGACACTCCCTAGTAGGAAGGGGAGGACTCTAAAGACTAGGCTACAAATCACCCTTTGGATACGGTTGTCTGACAGAATACCCACTTGACTCGACACTACCCCCCTCAACACTAGGCTCTTCAAACTGTGGATGTCATTATGCTCTGGAAATAGAGGCCTCATACAAAGTCTAATAATATGTCGATATCTATAACAATTGATCTCGCTCAACTCGTATACTATCATGCTCTGTCCTTAGATAATGCCTCTTAGTGGTAACAACTTGCAACTGTGTCTCAACAATGAGATGACACCCAATCTCTGTGTCTCATTTTGCCTAAAATCCATCTCTTGCCAGCAGTGTCTCTCTTTGCTGTTAATGTGACAATCTGTGCCTCTGTGGCCTGTCGCTGCACTATCTCTGCAACTAATTGTGCACCTCCATCCCTAGGTGGTGGAGGGGGACTTGGAACCTATCCATGATCTGCCTACATTGGATCACCCTGTGCACTATCTTGTTGAGCCCTGCCAAGCTTCTCTACTAAAATCTCCAAGCGTTCTCTCTCTTCGTGCCAACCTGTAATGCTTGCCCTACTAATTGTGAGATCACCACTAGGATCTGTGAATCTCAAAGGAAGGCATTGTGCCCACCATTGATCGTAATCAGGAGTAGTACCCAGATCCTCTAAGCCCACTAGCCAACCCCATCTGACTAGGGAAAGAGCTCTAAACGAAGTAAAAACCATCTCTATTGGCCTTCAAACCCCAAACACGGACCTCTCTGGTGGTTTGACCAAGGCAAGCCTCATAAGTCCAAAAAATGACCTTGTCTCTCTTCAAACTGTCTGCAAACCCTGTCAAGAAGATACCTCTCTAAAAGAGAGTGTGTGAGACTAATCAACCACCTAGTCTATCTACAATACACCAAATACTCCTGATCATCAGGCCACGCCTCACAATCCATATACGATCTCCACACAAAGCCTAACATGTCATCAAATACACGACACTAGTAGGAAAGTTTCCCAATCAATGTATAATATAGAAAATCTCCATAGTGATAAGAGTATGGATCCTCAATAGTATGATCTAATATACCATCAGGCCACCTGACTAAGATATGCTCCCAGGCCCATACATGAAGAAGAGTGACACCAACAAAAATAGATTTCCCACCACGATATGAAACCTCATGCATATCTCTGTATAGGTGGGCAAGAAGACATGGACCCCATGCATATCTCGTACCATTCTCAAACATCTGCTTGATGCATATACCCCATCCCATAGGAAACTGCTGGCCCCACCTATCAAAAACAACGAGCCCAAAAACTAGACTATAGAGAACAAGTGAAACAAGACTAGCACTACCAACAAAAACTGCTAAATCTATCTTTGACTGTCAAACCTCTAGACATCTCACGCCAAGAACACGACACATAGCATGGGTGCCCCATCGAATAGAGTATGAAACAAGATCTCCATGAATGGGTATGTAGAAGACCCTCCAAGGCCATCACAAGAGTGACAGTGGCCCCTTTGTGTGTAAATGAAATGAAGAGGTCTTTGAGTGCCACCTCTCCATGAGTGCAGTCATCATCGCACTATGAAATTTGATGGTGGGCATGTAACAAATGTGCCACAACCTGACAACATCTAGAAAATATCACTCTAAAACATCAAAGCTCGATGATCAAGTCAAATAGATTCACAATAGTTCTCATCACCGGGAGTGGACATAACAACAAACGGTTCAAACTTCACAATGTCAAGGACGATCCTCAAAACAAACAAACTCCAAAACATGGGAACAAATGATTCTGCCATTGCCAAAAGTCAAAAAGAAAAAATTCTATCAAAAGGAGGAACAAAGGAAAAAGGAGATTTTTCAAAGGATTATACATGCCAAAAAGTGAGGATTCTTTTCAAAGGTGAAAATTGATCACAAAAGTGACCAAAATGGTGACAAGCAGTCAAAGGCACCAAAAGAGAGAAAGTGCTAAAATTAAATGCACAAAAGTATGCCAAAGGCACCAAAAGAGAGCAAGTGCGTAGAAAAATAGTAGAAGCACCCATTTCAAACTAACAAAAGTTCCCAAACTGATGCAATAATGCCAAAATCTCAAAATTTGCGCTTTTGACTAGTTTGACTTAAAGCATTAAATATGTAAACTTAAAAGACAAAAAGTTTAAAATCAAGAGGGCATGCATACCCAGGCAACAAATGCCTGTGAGGGGCCATCCAAACTCCCCTAACTAGCCTGTATGATAAGTAATTCCCAAATCCTCGACATTGATCCTCAACAACTAACAATAACGTAGAAAAACTAGAGACAATAAATCACTATAGGTTCACGCCCAGCAATTTTGTATATGTCCCTGTACTGAAATTTCAAACTCCTTTAAACCCAATTTCTTACCTGTGGAAATCTTTCTATAGGGTAAAATAGTATCCTCATAAACATTTTGAACACACAAATAAGACCTGCGGACTTAATTTTTGTCCTCTAAGTACATTTCAACTAAAATATAATAAATGCAGTCTCTAATTCTCCAAACTAACTTCTTTCAGCCTAACCTCTGAGGGGCAACCTGTCCTACATCATTCCAATTAATCACTAGGAGTATATAGGTATATAATTTTTTTTAAAACTTGATCTAAACATTAGAATCTTTGAAACAAAGCAAACAATACTTTGTCTCGAAGAGGGGAAAAATGTAGACATGTAAAATTGACCTAACACCTATCACACACCCTAAATGACATTTTCACATCATCAACATCATTATCATCAAATATCAATGCATTTCACATCGTTACCCAAAACCCCAAATTTCTTCATTAATTTAATAATACATTATTTAATTAATTTACTTTTCATCTACTCGAATCAATTAAATAAATTTCATTTATTTCAATAAAGTCCCAACGGTCCCTTTATTCCTCCCCTGATCAATTAAATAATGCTAATTATTTGATTATGTCACTAATTAATCCTTTATTCTAAGTTGATTAAATTATCAAATCACAAATACTCATCAACTCACCTTTCCCTCCCAAATTTGAATTATTTGAATAAAACATCTAAAAACATTCATCATTAGGGTCAACCAAACTAATGCAACTTTTGTTTGTAAAAGTCAAACTTGATTTGTATCATCTTAATCCTTAAAAAGAATTAATTACCTCATAATAATTAATTAAATTCATTCTAAATCACCTTCTCGACAATATTGGAGCAAATTACTTAATCACTCCATTGTTCAATCTATTTCACTGACGGATCTATTCTAATGTATCATCTATTTCTTGATTGATCAATCTATATTCCTGACTTATCAATATGTTCTTCAATCACACTAATTACATAATCTATTTGCATAGATTATGCCCATTTGAATCCTATCAACATCTTTCAACTGTCAATCAAGATATTCTACTACGCAATCCTGATCATCCATTTCAAATCACAATTTATATATAACAAACCTCTTCCTTCACAAAAAAGGATTAGAGAATCAATACAGTTTATGCAATGAAGTAATGCCAATATCTTAATCGACATTGACAACCCTTCAAACCACATCTTCGATCAAAAACACATGCATGCTCTTCAAAGATCTCACATGCACAATGGAGGCTTCGTATTGAATTGAACAATCCAACATATGTCAATATGGATACACTTCGACATGGGATAGCAAGGATATTGTGTTATTGAATTCATTGTTATTGTATTCTTGCAATTTCATTCTTGATTTCTTTAAATTTCTAGTTTCATTTCATGAGTAATGGTTATAGACTGACTATTTCGACTTTGATTTTAGTCTCTGATTCAATACTTGACCCTACCTATACCGGTAGATTTCCCTTTATGATAAACATCACTATTTTGAAACGTTGTTTATTATAAAAATAAGTTATTACAAGTTTACGAAAAATTCCCACAAATTTCATTTCATTTTTAAAAAATATATATTTAGAATCTACACACAAATCCTCACAAATAACTAGTTCACATCATCTCCAAATTAGTAATGGTTTAGTTGGTATAGGTTTCATAAAGTGAAAATTTGTTGAAAAATGTTGATTTCAATGTCTTACTTGGCCAAAAAGTGAGACAAAGTATTGTGGGTTAACCTTTACATATATATTTTGTTGATTTTGAGCATACTATAAATTATCCTTTAGTGATATTAAAATTTCTTGAATTTGATTAATAAGATCAATTGCTACATGTATTCTATTCTCTATAAATAATAAATCAATGAAATAGAGTTCATCTTAACCATAAAGATCTCGAAATGGAGGCATACCAATGGACATGTGATGTGATGTATTGTAATAATACTCTTGGGTGTAACCATTTAACCCAAACAGTTTGTTGATTTGATACATAATTCATCAAGTAACCCTCTATCCACTTGTTAACAATTTTCGCTTGACCATCTATTTGTGGATGGTAGCTTGTGCTTGGTGTGAGTTTTGTTCCCAATAAATGAAAGAGATCCTTACAAAAAAATCTAAGGGATCTACTATTTATGTTGCTAACAATTCTTTTTGGCAACCCATGCAATCTAAAAAAAACTTTAAAAAATAATTCTTCTACTTGGAGTGCCTTAAACTGTGAAGTGATTGGAAAGAAATGTGCATAATTTTCAAAGATATTCACCAATACATAAATACAATATTTACCTTGGACCTTAGGATGTCCTATGATAAATCCCATGGGAATGCTTTCCCACTTTTGTTTAGGTATTGGAAGTGGTTGAGGTAGGCCTACAAGAAAATTTTGTTCTCCCTTGCTTTGATGGAAAGACAGGCATTCTTTAATATTCCTATGAACATCCTCTTTTATCCCCTCCCATGAAAACATATCACAGATTTGCTTGTATGTTTTATAGTATCCTTGATGTTCATCCAAGGGAGTGTCATGGATAGCCCTTAAAATATTATCCTTGATTTTTATTTTGGCACTATTTGTGTTCTTGTAGTAGATCAGCCCATCTATCATTGTATACTTTTCATCCTCCACTAATTCATCCAAAAAATTAGATGCAAATTAATTCTTATCATATTCAGTAATGATAGAATTTTTCCAATCATCAAAAATAGTAGACAATGAACATAGAGTAAGCCTCCTAGAAAGTACATTAGCCACCCCAATTATATTGCCCTCCATATACTCTAATTCAAAATAATATTCTTGCAACTTTCTTACCCACCTTTGTTCATAGTCATTTAAATATTTTTTATTCAAAAATCACTTCCAACTATTATGGTTCATCCTCACAACAAATTTCCCACAAACAAGATATTATCTAAATTTTTCAAGTGCATGCATGATTGCCAACATTTCCTTATCATAAATGAAATAGATTTTCTCTAAATTACTTAATTTTCAGCCCTTTGCAGCAATTAGATTTCCCTATTGAGTTAGGAAATCCCCAACATCTTCTTCATACTCATCATAGTCAATTATAAAAGGTAAAGAAAATTTAGGAATAACAAGCACTAGGCATGAGCTCATTTTCTCCTTAAACTTGTAAAAAGTTTTCTAAGCTTCCTTGGATCATGCAAAGGCTCCTTTCTTGGTCAAATAAAAAAATGGAATAGCTAATTGATAAAATCCCTTCACAAACCTCTTGTAGTAACAACATAGCCCAAGGAATCCTTTCAGCTATGTCAGATTGGTAGGTGGAGGCTAATCTAGAATTGCTTGAATCTTTTGTTGATCTACCTGAACACCCTTGGAACTTATTATGTGACCTAGGTAAATAATATCAATCAATCCAAACTCACATTTGGACAAATTTTCATAGAAAAATTGTTTTCCAAAATACCTAAAACTATATGTAGATGCTCCAAATGTTCTTTCCAAGTTTTATTGTAAATCAATATATCATCAAAGAAAACCAAAACATTTTTTTTGAGTTTCTTGCTAAATAATGTATTCATGCATGATTTAAAGGTTGTTGGAGTATTATTAAGGCCAAAGGGATTGATCAATAACTCAAAATGTCCATAGTGGCATTGAAAAGCTATCTTCTCTACATCTTCATCCCTCATATGAATTTGGTGATAACCCGATCTCAAATCTTAACGATCTTTTTTAATTCTATGTATTTTATGCACATATGTAAAGTGTCATCCTTCTTTTTCACAAGAAACATCAATGAAGCAAATGGGTTAGAGCTTGGCCTTATATAACCCATGTCAAGAAGTTCTTTTATGGTCTTATAAATCTCCTATTTATACTCTATCAAGTGTGCTGATGTGGAGTGGTTATAATAGGTTTTCTCCCTAGTTCAAACTCAATTATATATTCAAAACACCTATATGAAGGTAATCCTAGAGGAAAATCACTAAAAACCATGCTATGCTTATCTAAAATTCTTTGTATATCAACATGATGGGATTGTTTCATACCTATGGATGATTTTTTGGGTATTATCATGCAACTTGTTTCCCATGCAACTTGGTCTCTTCAAAAAATCCTCTCCATTCTTTTGGTTTGTTATTGTTGGTTATTTTTTATGAACCAAACTTGATCTTACCACTTACCTATGAATCTTCCAGGATTCAATGATTAGAAAGGGTAAGGATTGGACAACACACAAGTAAGGATTCTAAGGGCCCTTACTTCTACTCTTTGGGCTCTGTGAAACCCAAGAGGGTAATCCTTGTTATGTTCATAGTGTATTCATTTGATTAAGAACATTTCTACACATAGATAAATTCCTATAAGGTGCGAATAGACAAAATTCATTAAAGATTTGGTTGACCTTTAAGCAAAATACTATCTACTACAAGGAATAATATGGTACTTCAGATTGGTACATTGTGATTGAAGGTGTTTTAGATAATTTTCATTCTCATTTCAAACCCTTGGTCAAGTGCATGACAAACTCATTTATCTTCAGGATAGCCAAATGAAAAAATCAGTGTCTTATCTTGGGGTAATGGAGTTGTATTCATAATAACCCGTAATACCTTAGCAATTTAAATCAGTAATTAATGGACTATTGATATACTACATTACAATATTCAACTCACTATGCCTAAAACACAACTGCTTATTAATCCTATGCTTTTTCCTTACAAATCTATGACCTCACTTTAGCATTTAATCAATCTCTTTGAATCAAAGCAAAGAATAAATCCACTCATTCAACAAACAACTGAATATCAAACAGCACATCTAAATAAACCATTTCACTATGGAACCCGGAAGAAAATCACATGGTATAGAACGTGCTTCGAATTCAGTACTTTCACGAGAACTACTTTCTACCACAAAACCATTTAGATCCGCCATGCCAACCAGTACCCTAGGACTCACTGGGACTCCATTCATCATGGCTGAATCTACAATATGCTCCCTCTTAAGGGAGCTTTAGTTTTCCTCACACTTCGACCATTTTGAGACCCAAAAATTGAACTCCCAATAAATGGCCCTAATATCCCATTTATAGAAGAATGGGAGCAACAAGCTTCAGGCTAAATTACCATTTTAGTTACATTTCATTTGGTATACATTTAATTTCAGGTTTAGAGACTTCCCAGACAGTTACATTTAATCATTTCAAAATCAGGGGAAAGCAAAAGACAAAACTCCATGCAATCTAAGGAAACCATCCAAATTCTCTGGGGTAATCTATCATCATCTAAGTGATGTAGAAGTAAAGGTCAAAATTCCTTACCCAGATCGACCAAAGAAGATTCTCCATCAACACTAAAAAAAAATGTATATACTAACTGTAAAATGCATATTTTCCATCAAATACATAGAGTCCAACACCTCTCCTTCACACCAGCTAGAAATATTTCCACGTCAGCACCAAAGACAAAAAAACATATACATGTTGAAGAAGACAAGTTTGCTGCAGTGGCAATGGTGTCATCAAAAACAAAAATAGGATTGATACACTACTCTGATTCATCAGCATTAAAGTATGCCCACCCGCTCCATGTTCATGCTGAAACTAGAGGAGCCACTACTCCTCCCTCATCTGAATCCTTATATTGCACCAAAGAAAGAAGATAATGGCCATACTCTGGGTCAGTATCTCCTCCATTGATCAAAGGGATGTCTGAAACCTCAATGGGAGAGTTGTTCCTCCCCAGATAAGCTTTATGATACTTATTCTTCTTCTTTTCCTTCTTCTTAGGCTCAACAAGTTCCTTCCTTTTAAACTTGACCAATTCTTTTGAAACAACCCAACTCCTCAAATTGTAGGTTCTTTTGAGACCACCCTTTTTGTTTTTACCACAGGCACCCCTCCTGCCCTTTCGTGTTGTAGAAGCTTTAGGTGCTTCTTGTTCAGCTACATATATGTCCTCTTGAAATTCAAACACACTAAGCCTCCTGGAACTCCTAATTGGTTGGATAGACATGGCTGACTTACCCATTCTCACAGGACATAGGGTAAGAAATAACAAATCTTTAATTAGGAGAAGACTCACCGGCCTAAGCCCTTGAATTGAATTTGAAAAATATAAAACCCTCAAACCTAGACAATTTCAACTAGCCCCAGTGACAATTACAAACAATCAAAACTCTCACTATCCTTGAAAAATGAATCTCTTAAACCAACTAATGCATGACTCAAAACATAACTCATATGAAAATCAACTTACCTAGGATAAACACTTCAATACCTTTGTAATTGAAAGCCCAAGACTCACACATTTTCTCTCTGGCTCACACTTCTCAATTCTTAAAGACTATAAATGGTGAGATAAAAAAGCAGGAAATCCACATTAAATAGATAATTAGGAGTGTGTAACAATTAATGATTGAGTAGAGCTTCATGCGAGTGAGCTGACAACTTAGCCGATCAGCTTTGAATCTGGCTTGTCAATCTTTTTGGATTTAAAACACCATCAATGGCGATCTTCAAGCATCATTTCTGGATTTTACAACTTGTGCCTTAAAAATGATGATACCACCTCAAAAAGTCACCACGTTTACCCTAAATTTCATTAGTCATCTTTAATCTGACAATATTCATGTATCGCCATCCTAGTCCATGCCTTTCATTTACATCGGCAAAGTACAAAGAGCTGACATTGAAGGGAATATTCCCCAAAGCATCCCATCACCTGTTGCAGATCTTCCTTTGCTTTTCAAAGTTTAATCAGCGACGAGAGCACTGGCACAATGAAATATCGACCATTGGATCACTACTGAACTTTGGAAATCTTCACCTTACATTGCGCGTCACTGATGCATGTTTCAAATTCTAGACCGCATCAATGACAGATGAAAAGTAGTAATGGAACCAGATCAGGCCATGTGCATCTTCACTCAAAATCAATGGCACAAAAGTATCGCTCTTCACCCCTTTCAAAATAGCGATGGCTAAAAAGTATTAGGGACTTCATCGCTTATCGCCAATTTGAACAAGACAAGCACACAACTATCCATGATGAGTGATGGAAAGAAATACAAAGAGTTCTAAGGCCATTGCACTTCACTAATTCATACTCAAAACCCAAGAGCAATTAGCGATGGCCAAAACCTCAATGATACAAAGAGAAACTCACACATTGCGCTTCATTGATATGAATCAAACATTCTCAAAGCCATCTGCAATGAGTGATGAACAAAGGCGATAGACGAAACTTAAGTGAAATAATTTGCATGTGCTCATAAGTTATTTTGAGAAAGGCGACCTCCTGGGACAATGTATAAAAAGGCCTTAATGACTTAAATCATATTATTTCAAAGGATGTAAAGGCCAAGTAAGGTCAATTGATCAACCTCATATAAAATAAGTATTTCTCACCTAGGTACAAGGTGTCAGTAATTCATGGGCTTCAAATGGCTCAAGATGTTTTAACATGACTAAGGATGGGAAATAGGGTGTCAACGATAGATCATAACATAGACAAGGGCTAAGAATTAAGGGTTTTTATGAGAGATCTTGACAAAAACATCCCAAGGAAATAATAGTGGGAAAAACCCTGAGTTTAGACACTTGAAATAGGCTGAATTTTATAGAGTTTTGAAATAGAACCAATTTTTTTTTTAGGGGTTCCATTAGTTACCACTCATGTAGATCCATTGGAGATTCCTCTAAGTATCACATCTTTCCCATTTGATTTAAATCTCAACTCCATAGTTTGACAATTATATGTAAACTCCCCTAAATAATACAACCATTGAACACCCAAGACCATATCACTTTCTCCATTCCCAATAACATATTGTAGTGTAGGAAAAATAATCCTTTTTTCACACTTAATTAGGAATTAATATTAAAATGAACTTAATAATGCCTGAATTTAGTGTTGTAATATGTATTTTACATATTCACATTGAGTTTAGGGCCCTATTAATTAAAATGGACTTAATAATGCCTTAATGTGGTGTTGTAAAGTGTACCCCTTTACACTTTCACACTTATTTAGGGCTCCCTTAATTAATTGAGCTTAATTTTCCTTTATTTCCCCCTTTAATTCAAATCCAAGCCTAATTAATCACATTTTTTGAAGAGGAAACCAAACATTCATTAATGCCTAAACATAACACTTGTCATTGAGCAATGTGTGTCCTAGGTGAGTGACCTAGGACCCATTCACCCATGGGCAAATGGGTCCTAGGTCACTCACCTAGGACACACATTGCTTAATGACAAGTGTTATGTTTAGGGGCGAATAGGTCCTCACTTAGACCTAGGACCCTAATTTAAATTATGTTTTTGGCGGTATTCTAATGTTTTCAAATATATGTTTCAATGTCAGCTTGTGATATTTGAATTTTAGGAAATTAAGGATAAATTACTATAAATACAAGGTTATTTTATCAAATCAACATTATATTTTTTAGAGATTAATTACAAGAGCCAAGATAATATTCAAGAGCATTCAAGGGAAAATTTCTTCATCATTTGTTGCAACAATCAAGATCCATTCATCATGTCAAAGTTATGTGGAGTCATGCATGTTTTTGGAGCTAACATTGTGATGTAGGTTTCATGATTCAATCAAGCATTCAAAGTATCATTTCAAGAAAAGATTCAAATTC
Source organism: Sequoia sempervirens (assembly GCA_007258455.2). NCBI lineage: Eukaryota > Viridiplantae > Streptophyta > Pinopsida > Cupressales > Cupressaceae > Sequoia > Sequoia sempervirens. The sequence continues at coordinate 7,782 of VDFB02164958.1, read as the reverse complement.
AAGATCCACATCCATTTAAGCCATTTCATGCAAGTTGCAGACCTCCATTATGAAAGGTTCATCCAAGGGTTTGGTGAGTTGTGACATTGAGTTGTTCATTCATCATCCCTTTCATGCTATTTCATTTCATTTCAAGGTTTAATAACCAAAATGGGTTTTGACCGAGGCAAACCCCCAATCACCAAAAACAAACATTTTCCCCCTCTCTTTGTGTGTTGTAGATTTGCAAGTTGAAGAAAAGTTGAAGATCTCAAAAGTGCAAAATTGCAAAGTTGTCAAAGTTGTTACCTTTGTTTCCATTTCACAGAAACTCAGATCCTGGATTTATTTTCGATTGTCTGATAGTGAAAATAGGGAATTTGGAAGTGTAGACATAGGAGCATAGAACCCAAAAATATATTTTGAAGAGCCCTACCCAGGACCCATTAGCCATACGGCGAATGAGTCCTCAAATAGCTTCTGAAAACACCATTTTGTGAGAGGTACACATCATTTATCTCTTCCAAATTCTCTAGAAAGTTTGTAGGTTCCTTTAGTTTTATGCTTAATCTTGTGAATCCAAGTTATAGAGTGCATTTTGGAGTTGATTTGTTATTTTTAATCTTTCTCCCCAAAGTGTTGTTTGACCTAGACCCCTGTCCTAACACAAAAAGGGAAATTGCAAGATTCCTCAAAGAATTCACTCACCTAAGGGTTGAAAGTGGATTTTAACTTGAGGGATCTCATTTCCCGAATGAAATAGAAGAATAGGTAGGTTCATTCACCCTATTTTTCCCTTTCCATTTATAATAACATTGGTGAAATATTCCAAATTTAGTATAAAACCCTATGTGTTTGAACCCATACCCCATTTTTTTATGTTTCACATATAAATCATCACATATCTCATGATCTCCCAAGATTAGCTTAAGTTTTTGTATCACCTTGGTACAAGGCATGGCGAATCTATCAACAATTATGGCATTAAAGCCTTCAAATTCTTCTGTCTTCAAACCTCTCTTTGCCACCAAACCTTCATCAATAAATTATGTGTGGCTCCACTATCTATTAGCATAATTTATTATTGTCCCTAGAGCACTTTGCAAAGTAAAAAATGATGCTATATTGGAGCTCCTAATAGGACTGAAAATGTACCATTAATATGAGTCTCCTTACCTTGGTTCTCCTCCTCATGTGGAATAAGCTCGTTTGAATAAACAAAAACTTAAGCTTCACTCTCTAGCTCTGAATCTCCATTGGATACCACCTTGATATAATGGACTTGTCCTTTGTCCAAGCATCCATGACCAGGATTCCATGATTCCCTACAAGAAAAAAATGTTTTTGTCCTTCTAATATCATTCTTTGTCTCTTCATTCATGTTCTTAGTTGAAACTATAGGTTTGAACTTCTTTTGTGCTAGTGCAAGGTAGTCCTTCCTTTGAAACCCCTTTTTAGATGCCAAGGACTGGATGCCTTTATTTGATGATAAAATATATTCTTTTGAACAAATGGTTCCAAATTTAAAGCCCTATTAATGGTTTCTTTCAAAGTAGTAGGTGCAAAAACCTTCACAATACCATTAATTGGTTATACCAAACCCTCAACAAAAAAGATGTGATTCTTTTTTTCAAACATCTAGTACCATAACAGTAACACACTAAAAATCAGCCACATAAGCTTCTACTGAACCATGTTGTTTAATTGCTACAAGCTCTCTATAATACTCATCGTCATCCTTTGTTTCAAAATGGTCCAAAACTCTTTCTTTGAATTCATCAAATGTTTGCACTTGATCACGACCCTGTGTGATCAATATATGATGCCACCAATAATATGTAACTCCCTCGAAATTTAGAGTTTCAAATTGAATAACATCTTCTACCATGGGGATGAGTGTAAAGAAGGTCTGCAATTTTTGTACCCAATCTCTTGCTGAAATTTTATTACTCTCATCAAACATGGGTGCACTCAAATTTGTAATTATTTGTTGTATATTTCTCTTCTCATCAATATGGTGGCCATTTTTATGTCTTCTTCTCGAATCCCTTTTATCTTGGATTTCCAAATAATTCATAAAAATTATATTACTTTTAAATCCCTTAGATTTATTGTTATAATCTTCAAGGATTTTTCAAAGCCTATTTACTGTAAGGATATTCATAATATTTTTCTTCATCATTATCTTCCCTTAGAAACATGGGTTTCAATGGTTTTTAAATGGAATACCTTGTAGATTTACCATCACTAGATGTGCTTCCTTCACCTTGCAAATATTTTTTCAATTGCACATTCTTCAACTCATTTAGAGTTTTTGATATTTTCACCATTAGAGTAATCAATGCATCTTGTCTTTCATTCATTTTGATTACATTTTATTGGAGGAACTTTTCTCTATATTCAACATTGAGCCTCCTTTCTTCTCCTAACATTTTCTTTGTGTCACTAGGATTTTTAATTGATTGTTTATATTTCTCTCTTCTCCAATATCAGAGTTCTCTTTCACTCGGAATCATCAACAAAAGAGTTTACCTAACATGTTCCAAGAAAGATCAAAATTTGATACCACTATAATATCCCCAATGAAATAAATTGGATAATTATTATTCAAAAAGGAAAAGTACATAAAAATGAAGAAAACTTATTTTCAAACCCTTTTAGGCTGGAAAAGATATATCAAAGTATCCAAAGTAATTGCAAATTTTATTGAACAATTTGGCACCCAATTACATCAATTTAGCCATCCAAACATCCAAAAACTTTTATTAATGATTTTTTTTTGATGAAATTACATAAAATAGGTTACTACAATGGAAAATGAACAATAAAAAATTATGGAGATCTTACTACAATTCACACCCAAAAAGCAATGTAAAATTACACTACCAAACTACTTGATCAATACACAATTTGCACATAAGTTGGAATCAACAAGAATGAACATGCATAAATATTGGTACAGATCTAGAAACACAAATGAACAACAAAAAATGGTTCTCCATAATAAAAGACATCAACCAAAACTCCATGCTAATTACGACTACTCCACACAAACCCTTCACTCGAAACCTACAACACAAAACTATAATAATCTGAAGTATTCATGTCCAATGCAATCTTAGTGTGAGAATTCCTGCAAGAACCAAAGGGTTTTTACCCTCTGACCCTGAAAATCAATGGGTTTTCATCAACATAATATACGTAGAATACGAGTGCTCCAACAAAGTTTTTCCAAAATATTAAATGAATGCCAAATGGGAAATTTTCATTTGTTATGTGTTGCTTGCCCAAACTGGGCACCTGAAAATTCTCATGCTAATATTTACTAGGGAAAACAATTTAAAGTCAAAATTTGTTCTAGCTTTGTAATTGTCAACCAAATTTGGGAAAAAGATAATTTCTCGAAGATGCTCTAATAATGCCATTCCCAATGCCCCCTCAAGTTGGAAATATTAAATTTAATATTTAATTGTCCCATAAAATAATATATATTAGGTCAATTTGAAATATTAAATTATTATTTTTCCCTTTAAAATGTCTGTTAACCCACGAGAAAATAAGAATGGGTTAACTAACCAATTTATTCTACTATTTTGGAAAGAGGACATGACATACCAAGTGCTCCATTAACTAAGACAACATCCACCTACAAATTTTAGACCAATACTACACAATGGCCAACACATAATAGACTTTATCTAAATGATAATCATTAGTATCATTTGATATAATACATTGGATAAATGTAGAAACAATACATTTGACTAGTGTGATGAGTGACTTTGGTATTCTCTTATTGTGGAGCATGAGTATACTATGTGTGGTATATAACTAAATAGATGCATCAAATATTGCATGCTCCTCAATATTACTAAGACATTTTTTCAACCCATTAGGATTTTCAAGTCATCATATGTTTCAATTATATTCCTAATGTTTGTTAACATCTCTTTGAATCTAATTTATTCTAGATCTTGCCCTTATTGGAAAAAAAAACTATGTCCAAGGTCATGACTATATAGAATGTAACTTCCACAATGTTTTACCATAAGTGTTACTTGCGAACACACAAATAATTATTTTTTAAAATATGGTTATAAAAATATCAACAAATAATATTAACAATGGCAATACAATGGTATATTCCTATGTATAGTGGTATGCCTCAAACAAAAGGTAATTAGGTAAAATTTCCAACAAGGATAATTTTATCTCACCAAAATGTTATGTATCATGTGATGGAAATAAAAACTGAGTACTTGTTGATATCAACCAATAATTTTCAGCCTATAAACTTTCATCAATGAGAATATATCAAATATATTTGATATATTGCTACAATACAACTACTAATTGACCACTCAAAGGTCACATATTTTCAAGATTTTTTTTTAAAGATGCACAAATTTTAGTAGCATGTATGTTGAATGTAACAACTCATATTTATGAGAATAGCAAAAAGAGTTTTTCTATTAACTACTTTACTATCCATTGTGTGCTTAGTATAATTAATTGGGTAAGATTTATTTGTTCTTCCAATTTGTTTGACAATCATCTTAAGAGGTTTTTCTATATCAAAAAAATATTGTCTTATGGTTGTACCAAATACAATGTGTTACTTTTCACTCATATTACTTGAAGGATTCAATATATGATGGAATGTTCTTCAAACCAAATATCTTATTTTAATTGATTCAATGAACTATATGGTTTTTTACTACAAAACATATGACAACTCATATTGGTTCCAATTGTACTCTGAATCAAAATATCATCAACAAAGAAGATCTATATCAAATAACTGAACATCTTATCATGAAGTGAGATTAGATAGAACTTGCCACTCTTTCATTTCTACATTATCATTAGTAATACAACCTTAAAATTTAGAATCATCAAGAAATTTCTCTAATTTGAAACAAGTGTAAAATATCCATGACATGAATCATACACATTTATAGTACTCTCCTAATATAGATAATACCTTCTTGATCAACTCCACTATCAAATAATATAGTATTGAGAAATGGTTTCTATAACAACTCATTCCAATAAAAATCCTCATATTCAAGTGAGTCACTATTTGGAATTAAAAGATATGTGGTCTGAAACCTGACAATCGTTAGTGTTTTACGATTTTCATTGCTCACACCTATAACATGAAGAATGTGACTAAAATCTTACAACTTATAGCATACACAAATGATTAATCACATGGGTTTCTTTGTGTAAGCTTGGATTATTTTTGTTTTATATGGATCATCATCACATTGGTTGGTTCAATTGTACATGGTAAATACCCTCCACCCAACATTCAAAAGATGACCTAGTGCACTCAACAAGTGGTAGTTTTAGTAACATATGACATGTTTCTTGTGCACCTATATAACATTCAAAATCCATATCAATCAATAACTTTCTATACACACATAGTGGAGGATCATCTAGGCTACTTGTGTTGGACACCCTAATTGGCGTGTCATGATAACTTTTTGAAATATTTTTTTCTTTAGATATATATTTTGTAATATATTTTAGAACTACATGAGAAGACAATATTGGTTGAAAATTTATGTTTACCCTCAATATGAAATCATATATGGGTTGTGAATATTTATTGTTATCTCCATCCTCATCAATAAATAATTTGGATTCATTATGTAATTATCAAAGAGCATCACAAAAATCCTTTGCCTTTTCAAGTTCAATTAGACTATTCCAATCCATTGTGTCTAAATTAGGTACACCCTCTATTCATAAGACAAAATTCTCACACACTAAAGATTAATACTAGCATTCCTTCTTACATTAATACAATAAAATATTATTATAGGTGTAGTGTAGAAAATTGCATACCTTTACAATTTCACACTATGGTTGGGTCCCTTAATTTATTAGACTTAATTAAGCTTCTAATTTCCAAATTATGCATTCCAAAGCATTATTCTTACCATTTTTTGAAAGGGAACCAACATTAAATAAATGTATTTAATAATTAAATTGCCTTGGATCATGTGTGTCCTGGAAGTTTAGGCCAAGACCAATTCGTCCATGGGTGAATGGGTCCCCTTTATGAGCCAGTACCTAAATTAAAATATGTTTTTGGTGGCATTTTAATGATCAAAATTCAAATTGTAAATGTTGGCTTTTGGAATCTAATTTTAGGGAAATTGGGTAAACACCTATAAATACCTAGTCTTTAGATCATTTGAAATCTAACACTTAAGGAGCAACTTTTAAGAAGAAAATATTATTGTCAAGAGCATTCAAGAGTAGCATTATCAGTCATTGTAGCAACAATTGAAGATCCAACATCATCTCAAAGTTTATGTGTGTTCATGTTGTCTTGTGAAGGCTAACAAGTTTTGTAGGTCTTCATGCATTCAAACATTCAAGAAAATCAAGCAAGAAAGATCCAATTCCCTTGAAGTGATGTGTATGTCTTCAATCCTTCAAGGAAGCTATTGAAGGGTGGTGAGTTGTAGAAAATTTCTCATTCATAATTTCCTTCCTTTCTATTAAGGTTTTATCATTGACATTGCTATTGTGGAAATGGAAAGACTAACATGAGGTTTTACTGAGGAAAACCCCTATATGGCATAAACATTTTTCCCTCTTTGTGTATGTGCAGTTACAACTCTAAAGAGGATTGAAGAGATCTTGGAGAGCAAGTTTGCATTGTTGCATTTTTTTCATCATTCTTGTCAGCCTACAAAAACTAAGTTGTTGAATTCATTTCCGACATTCCAACAAATTTGCAGGTGGAAAACAAAAGCTTAGATCTAACACCATAGGACCCAAAAAGTTGATTAGGACCCCCTTTCAAAGACCCATTCGCCATTGGGTGAATGAGTCCTTGTAGGAACATCAAAACTATTTTTTCTGAGTAGGTTTATTGTCCTATGCACTTCCTAGATCCACTTTTATCTTTTATTTGTCTTGTGTTTTCCTTTTGGGGATGATGCAAGGCATTGATACATTTAGGCCTCTTCCATGTTGACCCAAAAGCTCATTTGTTCTCTCTCTCTCTATGCGATATTCCTCCTATGTGTTCGTTGTTCCACAAGTATTTGGGGAATGATGACAGTTCTGAGCTCTATTATATCACTTTAGCAAAGACATATGTTGACCCTAGATCCATGGATCCCTTAGTATACCTTTTATAACATTGTATTATGGGGGAAAACCCCTTATCATGATGAAGTTTATTTGGAAATATATCATTAGCATAAGGCTTTCCAAATAAGGTCTTGTGATCCTTTGTGACATGAAATTTGTCATTTTCTACTTTAAAGTAATTGCTCACAACATGGTGTTTAGCAATTTCTTTAAAGTGGGGGCATACATTGGCATTATTTTTTATTTACTTTGTTCATAGGCCGAACTTAGTAATGCTTTTATGTTTGATGATTTTGAAATTTTTGGCTTCAATTTGTTCATAGGAGGCCGAACCTAATGTAAGCATTGGCATAGTGTATTGATCATTTTTTGGCACCTTATCAAGGTTATCAGGGAGTATAACTCTTGGTATGGTTATGGGTACACACTTAGTAAATATCACACTTCACTAGACCTTGTGTGTTTCTCATCTTGGGCTTGGGGCTCAACTAGTGAATATCAGACTTCACTAGCCCTTGTGAGTATATTTTATGGATGCATAGCATAGCACGACTTGCTAGTTCACCTTTTTATTTTTTTCTTTTTTGTTTTAATTTTGACATTGTATGTTTGTGTATCTTGTATCGCTGCTACACATGTGTGTGTTATTTTGGGCCTATGTTGGTTTGCCATGAGATCATAGAT
>VDFB02164957.1:0-12959 GCA_007258455.2 Sequoia sempervirens | reverse complement strand
GAAAGGAAATCGCAATAGGGTGCCTGGAAATCCTCCTATCTAAGCCCAAAAGCAAACACTCACCCTCTTGGCCCCAAGGGGCAGGCACATTGGACATCCAACATGGGTTGGTCTACTTAGATGGTGATCTCGTATCTGCTCCCCTTCCTTGCATTTCCTCTTCTCCTCCACATGATTGCTTGTTGGGTTATAGATAGATTAATGATTTAGAATATGCATTTCACATTATCACACCACAATTATTGATTCAATTATTCATACCACTATTCTTGTAGAAAATAGAATTATTGCAGATTATTTAAATTACTGGAATCACTCATATGCCCTGCCGATTCCGGGTATTGGTACGTATCCGAATCGGATACATGTAAAAACCCTGTGGAATCGACCAAGGTACTGCATTTTTTAATCCTGAAACGTATTTTAAAAAATAGACAAATCCCAACGTTTTTCCGGTCGACGTGGCATGTTTGACCAATTTTGAAAGTCTCGACGCAGATTTCGAAGTTTTTTTCAACTTTTTTGTGTGCTTAAACGTGTCAAGTTTTGAAAATTGATATCAAATTAATTTAGTATAATTGTATTTCAGATTTGTTATATTTATGGTAGTTCTAAGTTCTGTTTAGCATATGCATGATATGTGGTATTCTAAATTTAATTCTTGTTTTTACCTTTTAGGCTGCAAATATGTCTATATCTATGATTTTTATATGTTTTATGTACCAGGCTGATGCCCAAAGCGTGCCAACCCAAAACAAAGGTGTCATACTGGCGCTGCCGACGCCACGTGCCACGTGCCAGCATTGCCCATATCCGATTGGCTTGTGGATTATGTAATGGCCATCTTCCGGACTGTTCCGCGTTTGCCACTGAATCTAACTTTAATACTGCTTCCTTCTTGGGATGTTGATCACTGCTCTTTTTGGATAAGTACTTCTGCTCCTTGGTTCAATCTATCTATTTTATTGCTGGATACTGTGTTCCCTCTTATGAGGATCGATGTTCCTTTGAATATGATTCCTCGATGCCCTTCCACCCAAACTCCTATTTTATCCTCAATGCAGATATTTATTTCTAATAGATTCCCTGTCTATATCCTCTGCTGCTGCAGACATCTTTCTCCTTTTTCCTCTCCTTATTCCTCTTACTCAATTATATCTGCACATATAAGCATTAACCTTTCTTCTATATCTGCATTATCTTCTCTTTCAATATGCAGACCTGTATCCTCCTTTTCTTACCCTACTTCTGCCCTTCCAAATTCATTTCACAAAACCTTTTATATATCTTCTAAGAGAGTCAACCTCATGAGAAGACATCTTGTTTCATGCATGCACCCTTTCATAACATAATTTTAGTTTTCCTTTCTCCAAACATAATCACTGCTTTTTAGTAATGGAAACACTGCTTATATTAAGCGCTGGCATATATATTTAAATTGCTGCCTTGATATTCATCGCTGCCTCCTACTTTAATTTCGGGATTTTTGTCTTATCTACAGGTCAGCCTCCTTTTGTCTTATTCATAGGAATCAATCGCTGCCTTCTTATCATCAATTGCAGCCTTTGTGCCCTCTAATAATCACTGCTCTTAATCCATACTATATGGTGATTACATATATTATATGTATTTTATTAATAATTTACAAATTTAATTCATTGTTAATATATTTATTTTTTAATATTTATAGTATTATTTTATAATGATTATAATTATAATAATATTTAAATTGTTAATACTTATATTTATATTTTTAATATTTATATTGTTATTTAACTTATTTGCATTTCAACACTTCGTACTTTAGTGTTGCAAATTCAGTGGCATGACAATCCACCCTGCCCAAGATTGCTTGTCCTCAAGCAATGCCATTTTAACCAAAACCTTTTTAATTAGATATCTCTTAACCTTAAAGAAAGAACGAACTTATATATATATTAAGATGAGGATTTTAAGTATGACATATATCTATGTAATGTTCTATGAAGAGGTTTTCCATTTACTTGACAAGGAAACCTTCAAGTTGACATATTACAATTCTTACTGGGGAGATTGGTCGGGTAATCTGTTTCTAGATCTTGAGGGTGTAAAGGTGTTGTAACTACTAGATTTGCTCCTGCACAAAACTCCATTTGTTTATTGTCCTTTCTTCTATTGATTGGATAATTTTAAGATCTCCTTCACCATACCTTGTTTTATTGCTTGGATTTCCTTTTGCTTCTTCGTCAAACATTGCCTCTATATTACGTAATTGGCTTCCTTTTCCACATGTGTGTCCTGGCCCCCAATTTTCCTTACACTTGGAGCACAGATTTTTCTTTCTAAGGTCTTCTCATTGCCTTTTAAGGTCTTCTCTATTACAAACATGCTCATGCTCCCACTTTTCTCCACAATGGAAACATGGTTTTACTTTTCAAAGTTCTTTTAGGTCATTTCTAGGAGGAAATTCCTTTTTATGCCAATTTTCCTTATAGGGGTATTTGGAATGTGTGTTTGATGTAAAATTCTTAGTGTAGGGCTTGTCTTTTGATGATGTGATTTCTAACCTTGTTGCTTTTTGGATTCCATCTTCAAGTGTTGTAGGATCAAAGGCACTTACCATACCCTTGATTGATTCTTTTAACCCTTCTACAAGTAGGTATGTGAGTCTACTTTGAGAAACCTCGGGTACCATGACTAATAGTTTTTGGAATTCAGTGGCATAATCTTCTACGGTTCCATGTTTTAGTTGGTTAGTTCTTTAAAGTACCATTTGGGGTGTTTTTGATCAAATCTTTTGATAAGCCTTTGAGTGAATTCATCATAAGTGGCTATGTGTTGGTGGCCTTGGGTAATAAGGCCATGATGCCACCAATCATGGGTTGTTCCTTCCAAGTGGAGTATGGCAAATTTAATAGCATCATCCTCCGTCATAGGACTAAGTGAGAGATAGGTGTCCATCTTGTGGATCCATGAACTTGTCGTGACCTTCCCGGATCCATCAAAGTTGGGAAGGGTCAGTTTACTTACTCTTTGTCTTAAATCTTTGTTGGGTTGTCTCCTTTCTTTTCTACAGGTAGTTCGTGATCTTGCATCACAATATGCCTCAAATGAGATATCTCTCTTAATTTTAGGGCCTAACCTGGAGTAGGTCGCAGCATATTTGTCAAAGCCATTAATTTGTGTATTGGTTTCTTTTTCCTCTCTTGTTGGCCCTTCCCTAGGTAGGAATGAGGGTCTTGTTGCCCTAGGGGTTGATACCCTTGAATGGTTAGAGTTAGCATTCCTCCCATTGGTGTTGTGGATTATTGTTCATATTTTGAATGGTTTGGAGGAGTAGTTGTGTCATTCTTTCATTTTGCTCCATGTGAGTTTGAGTTGTTTGCTCCATCAAAGTCCTTAATTCATTTCCCAATTGTTCGCCCATTGTGTTGTTTTGTGTAGAGTTACTGGTAGCTACAAGTTTCTTCTTTTCTCTCTCCAAGGCCCTTTGAGCTCTTTGGCTAAGTTGCATCCACTATCTTTTGTCCCTTAGGCTAAGAGGAACAATGCTCCGATACCAATTGTAATGTCCCTTATTTGGGAATTACCCTAAAATTTGCCCTAGAATCACAAATTTCATTAAAATAAGAATTGTAAGATAGCTAGAGATATAACTTACCAATTAAATGTCTTTTAACAAGATAAATCCTAATTTAGGTCCTGCAATCATATCAGGCAATATTGCATATGAAACAATTTTGGGCTAAGAAATTGCTTGAATTAACAAAGGAGATGGTTACAATATATAGAGGAGTAAAGTTACTGTAGACATTAAATGTCTACCTACCAGCTACCTACCAACTACTGTTGATAAGATTGACCATTATACAATATCAGAATATAATATTCTAATACCCTCCCTTAATGGTCAATCGACTAACTAGCCTACAGAAAACACTCTACAGGTCAATTGGTCACAAATTCTTCAGAACACTCTGCTGCTACGGAGACCCTCCCTGGATCTACAAAATGTTGATGACCAAGAGAACCAAAAAGAAAGCTCTGCAACAGGGGACAAGAGCCTGCCACTGACTCTGCCACGTGAGAGGAGTCTGCCACTAACCCTCCCAGAAACTGCAAAACTTCAGACCAGATAACGTCCAACCTGATGTTGGATAGAGGTTACGATTCCTCTAATAGAAAGCTGGGAACACCGCGAGGAGGGAACAAGCTGCCGCGATTTAGAAAAATGGGCAAACCATCGCGAAGGAGCATGGCCCTTGAGGCGCGAAGCGGTTTGTCTTGGAATCAATTGCGTAGCAACTTCGAGTCGCGACAAAATAGACTGCAACAAACCCGCGATTTTTTGAGAAAAATCGCCAAAACCAAGATTACAAATCATTGTTTTTTTGGAAAAAAAAGGTAAAAACTAGAGAGGAATCCCACGCATTTTGCGAATTACAAAAACCCAAAAAGTAGCTGGCACGGAATCCGAAACACGGATCAGCATACAAAACATCGTTTTTAAGGAAAAACGGTAAAACCCTTAAGAAACCAGAGAGCCCTCCCGTACAACAGAAACCCCAACTAGGGTAAACAGGAACTGACCCTTAATTTTTGAGAATTATAAAACCCTCAGAATTTTGGAAATTTGAAACAGTTTTTTTTTTTTTTTTTAAGGAAAAATATTAAAACCATAAAAATAGGTTTTAATAAGGAAAAATATTTAAAACCAACGAAAGGAATCCGCAGCAAATTCACGAGGAAGCCGAGGAGAAAGCGGTATGCATCGATTGTTGGCTGAAGAAAGGTTTTAGGAACCGTATGCATGAGATCACCGCGAAATGAGGCCGCGAAATGAAGCCTGAGGAAATCGGACAACCATTTAAGGATCGGAAGCCGATGGGCAGGCAAATTCCGAGGGGCAACAAAGGTACGAAGGGTAGAAGACCCGATACGGTTAAAGTCACCGAGAAAACGAAGGAATCGCAAGCAAAATAATTTTTCGACTTGAAACGGAGGGTCAAAACCCTAGTCGAGCTAGCGGAAACCCTAGCTGCCATTGAAGACCAAAAAAATTGCAGAAAACAGCTTGAATCTACACGAAATCGTGGCAAACAGAGGGCAGAACCCTAGGCGTCTCTGTTGCAGGCAAATCCGACCAAGTTTGAGCACCCAAAAACACCAGAAATCGCGCCAAGAAGCACACAAAAAACACTTTGAAAGAGCTTCAAGTCGCGGCTAAAAATCGTGCCCAGAAATGCATGCAGATCTGACAAAAACGCCCAAAAAAAAGCGTTTTTCTTTGAGCACAAAATGCGTCCATGAAGAAACCAAAGACGCGGGCCAAAGATCTGAAGAACGCGCGAACAGGAGACTCCCAAACATGCGTCAGGCAGACACGAAAACCCGCGACCAAATAAAGAGAAAACGTGAGGAGAAATAAAAACGCGTCCAGATTTCTAATGTCCATGTCAGAAAGAGCCTCGATTTTAGCCACGAAAAAAATGCAAGAAGCCCACAGATTTCACATAAGTCTCACATGAAATTTCTTCACGAATTACAGACTTTAAAAAAAAAACACCCAGAAACCCTAGACCAGGAAAAATTCGAATTATGACTTTTAGTAAAGTCCACGAATTTTTTTAGGGTTTTTTTCTTATGGCTCTAATACCATGAAACAATTTTGGGCTAAGAAATTGCTTGAATTAACAAAGGAGATGGCTACAATATATAGAGGAGTAAAGTTACTATAGACATTAAATGTCTACCTACCAGCTACCTACCAACTATTGTTGATAAGATTGACCATTATACAATATCAGAATATAATATTCTAACAGCATATGTATATATAATTCATAAATCCGATTATTTCTATTAGGATTAATAATCGCACATGAGTACAAATAGGTAAAATCACATAACTCATTAGATAAGCCATGTTGCATGCATACTTATTTGTAGTATGCAATCACAATAGGTTTGAATGAGGGAGCATGTTAGGTTGGCCCAATGCAAACCCCACACTAACCCCAAGAGTGGACACTCACCCTCTTGGCCCCAAGTGGTAGGCACGTTGAACATCCAGTATGGGGTAGTCTACCTACCGGGGTGCTTGTATCTTCCCTCCCTACTCATATCTTCTTATTCATCATTTTATGACTTGTGATTTCTCCAACAATCAACCATCGTAGAGGTTGGAAAGGAAATCGCAATAGGGTGCCTGGAAATCCTCCTATCTAAGCCCAATAGTGGACACTCACCCTCTTAGCCCCAAGTGGCAGACACATTGGACATCCAACATGGGGTGGTCTACTTAGATGGTGATCTCATATCTGCTACCCTTCCTTGCATTTCCTCTTCTCCTCCACATGATTGCTTGCTGGGTTATAGATAGATTAATGATTTAGAATATGCATTTCACATTATATCACCACAATTATTGATTCAATTGTTCATACCACTATTCTTGTAGAAAATAGAATTATTGCAGATTATATATATATATATATCTTCAGACTGCTGTTGCGATTTAGACAGATCTAACTTTAATACTGCTTCCTTCTCGGTGTTGATGTTCCGCATCGGGCCTCTTACTTCCTATCAACGATAATATTAAATCCATATAGCCGTTGGCTATGCATTTAATTAGAAAAAAATATTGGCAATGTAATTTATATATCTTCTATTGATGTCGACTTGTGAAGAGGCGCTTCACTTGATTAATAATTAATATTTTATTGTGGCCGACTTCCCTTCATATCTGCCACCTTTCATGGGTCACAACTCTTCATTGAAGGCCGACATTGTATCATGAAGAGACGCATACATTGGAGGTCTTCTCTTCACACGGTATATATATTAGATGTTGTTTGTTCATTTGATATCATTACAATCATTTCAAGAAAGTGTGAATCTACCTACAGCCAAGTTCGAGATTGGAGTGCATACTATCAAAGAGATTGATATTGTGCAGATCATCATCTCCTTCTTAAGGCAGATTGTGATAAAGAAAATATATCATTCTTTGTATAATCGCACCTAGGAGAGGTGCTATTTTTTGTTTCAGATCTGCCAAGTGTGTGGCTAAGTTGTAAAGCAGAGTTGCTGCTCCTTCATTTAATTATATAAGAGATATAATCCGTGGCTAGGTTTTTCTCCCTCGAGGAGGGTTTTCCCAGGATAAATTTTTGTGTTCTATTGTTCATGTGCTTTTTATTATTCTGTGTTTCTGCTTAATTTAAATCTAATTAAAACAACAACATGGTGTCAAAGCGGGTCTAAGAAAAGATCTGCTCAGATTTGTTAAGTAGTCTATTTCTCATCTAAGAGAGATCTTGAAGATAAAGTATTGCTGGTTGAAATTATTTTAGACCTTAGGGCAGATCTTTGAAAGTGAATTTTGTGCGGAAAAATAAGATGGTGATCGGTGTCAAAGTAGAAGATAGACTTGATGGAGCCAAGAGCTTCAACTCTTGGAAACCTAGGGTACTTATTGCATTAGAGGAGAATGATCTTCTTGATTTTGTGGAAAGTAATATGCCTGAGCCTTCCGATGATACTGAGAAAATCTAGTGGAAGAAAAATGGCATGAAGGTTAGAAAGATCATTATAGACTTTGTGATGGATCACCTAGTACCGGTCATCTCCAAGTTGAAAACAGCTAAAAAAATGTTTGATACTCTAAAAGGACTGTTTGAGATCAACAACACAAGCAGAGCCCTTGCCTTGAGACAACAACTTCTCCATGTAAAAATGGATAAAGATGATTCAGTCATCTAATTCTTTATGAAGTTTGCTGATTAGAAAAATCAGTTGAGCACTATTGGGGATATAATTGCGGATCGAGATCTTGTTATGATGGCACTTAATGGTCTTCCTCATACTTGGGAACCCTTTATTCAAAGCATCAGTGGGAGATCAAAGTTACCCAAGTTTGATCGTCTTCGAGCCGATTGTATTCAAGAGTCTAGGTTGGCAGCAAGAGGAATTGGGCGGAACCATCATGATGTAGAAAATCAAGTTCTTGCTACACATACTTCTAGAGAAAGAGGCAAAGGAAGAAAGAGGTATTGAGACAGAGAACCAGATTCTGCCCCTGAACCGAAGAAGGACTTCTCTCACATTCAATGTTTCAGGTGTGACAAGTACGTTCACTTTGCTCGATATTGCAAATCAAGACCTACTCAATTTGTTTCTTTTGCAGAAATTGACATAGGGACATCTCAGAAGGAGCCATGTTCTAATGTCAATTCAGAAGGTTTCTTTTTCTACAAGAATAATTGGTAGATTGTGAGAAAGTTTAAATATAAAGAGATAAGTATTTTGTTATATGCTTGTACCTTTCATGATTTTTTTATGTAGTTATTAATCCATGCTATATCATTGAGATAGTGAAACATGTATGATTCTAGCATTGGTATTTCTTCAAGATAGTTTTAACTATTAGTAATCTCTCTCTAAAATGCTTCTAGGACGGATCGAGGAGCAAGAGGGTGATGAGAGATTGCTTAGAGAGGAAGAGCTTAAAGCATCTTGTGAGGAAGTCATGCCGACTGAAGAAATGATCAAGCTTGGAGTCTTAGCTTGCAGCCATGAGACTGAGTTGGTGGCTGGAGACATTGTTTGAAGAGGAAGAACCTATTCAGGTTGTCATTGTGTGATCAGTTACTTCGAAGAGGGAGTTAAAATTCGAGGATTCAAGGCTCGAGTTGAGAGCATGTCCGAGAAAAGGATTGAAATTTTGTCAATGGAGGGATTTTACTTCCAAAGGATTTCTTTGCAATCTCTAAGGCAAGGATCAAGAGGGAGTTTTGTGACTCACTAAGATGAAGTGAACGTTGCAGTGTTGCAAGATCGATGCTAAAGTCCTTGGAAGACCTCTTCAGCTACTAAGATCATAATTGCACAAGACAGTCAATCTGGATTTGACATTGGTAGCTCCGCAAACCTATTCAGAATAAAGTGATCTAGGATAAGGTTGAGGAGGACAGTCCTGAACTCTCTATAGTACCAGAGGTGTGCGTTGGAAACCATTTCTCTAAAGCAAGCATTGCAGGCAACCTTGGACGAGGAGGTCAGGAAGTTGATGCTAGTACCTAGAGCTTCAGAGGGAGTCACATCATCATGAAGATCTGTGTTAAAGCATTTTCCTTTGAAACGGAGGAATTTGAGGTGCAAGCCCTTGTTAGTGCATCTTTCTCTACGAGAGAAATTTGAGATGTAAGCCCTTGTTAGTGCATCTTTCTTTGTGAGAGAAATTTGAGGTGTAAGCCCTTGTTAGTGCATCTTTCTCTGCGAGAGAAATTTGAGGTGAAAGCCCTTGTTTCCACCCTCTGGGAGTAGCCATGGTGGATGTCATGTTGAGTGACTCCATGACAACATCATGTTGAGAGACTCCGTGATAATTTCCTTGTACTTGTGTTTATCCACCCTCTGGGAGTAGCCATGGTGGATGTCATGATGAGATGACAACATCACACTGAGTGACTCCGTGATGGGCACTTGTGCACATGTTCTTTCCATACATGGGAGTAGCCATGAGGGACGATATCACGTTGAGTGACTTTGTGATGAGCTCTTTCCACATATGGGTGTAGCCATTGTGGGTGTCATGTTGAGAGACTCCATGACATTGGATATCTGGAAGTATTCCTCCCTAGCTGAGAGGAAGTGTTGATGTTCAGCATCGGGCCTCTTACTTCCCAGCAGCAATAATATTAAATCCATATAGCCGTTGGCTATGCATTTAATTAGAAACGATTATTGGCAATGTAATTTATATATCTTCTATTGATGTCGACTTGTGAAAAGGCACTTCACTTGATTAATAATTAATATTTTATTGTGGCCAACTTCCCTTCATATCCACCACCTTTCATGGGTCACAACTCTTCATTGAAGGCCGACATTGTATCATGAAGAGACGCATACATTGGAGGTCTTCTCTTCACACGGTATATATATTAGATGTTGTTTGTTCATTTGATATCATTACAATCATTTCAAGAAAGTGTGAATCTACCTACAGCCAAGTTCGAGATTGGAGTGCATACTATCAAAGAGATCGATATTGTGCAGATCGTCATCTCCTTCTTAAGGCGGATTGTGATAAAGAAAATATATCATTCTTTGTATAATCGCACCTAGGAGAGGTGCTATTTTTTGTTTCAGATCTGCCAAGTGTGTGGCTAAGTTGTAAAGCAGAGTTGCTGCTCCTTCATTTAAATATATAAGAGATATAATTCGTGGCTGGGCTTTTCTCCCTCGAGAAGGAGGGTTTTCCCAGGATAAATTTCTGTGTTCTATTGTTCATGTGCTGTTTATTATTCTGTGTTTCTGCTTAATTTAAATCTGATTAAAACAACAACACTTGGGATGTTGATAACTGCTCTTTTTTAATAAGTACTTCTGCTCCTTGGTTCAATCTATCTGTTTCATCGCTGGATGTTGTTTTCCCTCTTATGAGGATTGGTGTTCCTTTGAATATGATTCCTTGATGCCCTTCCTCCCAATCTGCTATTTTATCCTCAATGCAGATATTTATTTCTAATAGATTCCCTGTCTATATCCTCTGCTTCTGTAGACTTCTTTCTCCTTTTTCCTCTCCTTATTCCTCTTACTCAATTATATCTGCACATATAAGCATTAACCTTTCTTCTATATCTGCATTATCTTACCTTTCAATATGTAGACCTATATCCTTCTTTTCTTACCCTACTTTGGCCCTTCCAAATTCATTTCACAAAACCTTTTATATATCTTCTAAGAGAGTCAACCTCATGAGATGACATCTTGTTTCATGCATGCACCCTTTCATAACATAATTTTAGTTTTCTTTTATCCAAACATAATCGCTGCTTTTTAGTTTCCTTAATCGCTGCCTTTTAGTAATGGAAACACTGCTTATATTAATCACTCGGATATATATTAAATTGCTGCCTTGATATTCATCGCTGCCTCCTACTTTAATTTTGGGATTTTTGTCTTATCTACAGGTCAGCCTCCTTTTGTCTTATTCATAGGAATCAATCACTTCTTATCAGCAATTGCAGCCTTTGTGCCCTCTAATAATCACTGCTCTTAATCCATACTATATTTATATTTAAATTTTTAATACTTATATTTATATTTTTAATACTTATATCTATATTTTTAGTATTTATATTGTTATTCAACTTATTTGCATTTCAACACTTTGTACTTTAGTGTTGCAAATTCGGGGGCATGACAAAACAATCACAATTTTAACATTCAAGTAAGATAGAGCAATTAGGAACACAATGAAAACATGCAATTTACGTGGAAACCCTTTCAGGAAAAAACCACAACACAATTTTGCTTATATATAAAAATAGTTTCCTTTTCTCGTAGGCTCCAACCTACTAGAGACTCCAATCTCCACTTGACATAAATATAGGCTCCAACCCACTGGAGGCTTCAACCTTTCCACACAAACTTCAATCTCTCCACACCAACTGAGCTCCAACCTAGCTAGAGGCTACAACCTCTTAATTGATAGTCTTCAACCTATTAGTCTTTCAATTGCTGATATGATATTCTCTTTCACTCAAATCTGATCAACTTCTAAATCTTCACAAGTATGAAAGCTCTAAGTCTTTTCAATATTCTCAAATCTGATTCAAATTATATATCTTTCAAGATTCTCACCAATCTATTTCAAACTCATATATCTTCCTTTATAAATCTGAAAAAATTCTTAATCCATCTCACTAGAATAATTCATTTATTTCATCATGCTCATGTCTTTGCTATACATCTGATTTATTCTTCATTTTTCTGCTCTTATTCTTCTATTTAGATCTGCTTTAAAACTCAGAAAAATATTCAATTAATTTGCTTGATTGTTTTTTCGATTCCATCTTTTACTTGTTTTTATAACTTTGTATGCCAATGGATGTGTCTCCTTGAAAGTGTATATCTTTTACCAAAGGAGGCGTCCCAAACCTTTTCATTAATATTTCTTTTAATTTATTTAATCCTTAACATGGGGTGCATCAAAGTAGGGGGTCAGCTTTAGCAGATTTTTTTTTACTTTTTTTTACTTTTTGAAAGGAGGTGCTGCCTTTTGAATGTGAATCGCAGCTTTTGCTTTTAATTTTATTAATATCATTGCTGCATTTTGTGGTCGGCTATATCATCATGAAGAGGGGGTCAGCTATCAAACTCAGATCTGATTTATCCCTTTTTTAAAAGAGGTGCTTCATTTGCTTGAGGTCAGCCTCTTCAAGCTGTATTTAACTCTTTAAAAGCTGTGCCTTTTAATCCATTGACCAGCCATTTGTATTCTTCTTCCTTAATTTAAATGCCAGCATATTCCTTTCATTAAATCTGCTATGATATCTTTTACATCAATGACAAAAATTTGCAAAAATCTCCCCCTTTGTCATTGATGGCAACTCAACTATGAATATAACTCTTTGTTGCATTGCTCCCCCTGACTCTAACACTCCCCCTCTGACATCAATAGCAAAGGGTCTTCCATCTATCTCTAAGCTTTATCTTCCATGGAGCTACAAGATAATGTAGTGGGTAGCTCCCCCTGAATATATACTTCCCTTTAATGACTGGATGAATATGGGACTACTCCCAACTTTTCCCTTAAGTACTCAAGTGTGTCCTTTGGAAGTGGCTTTGTAAATATGTCAGCAATTTGTTCCTTTGTAGCAACATATTCCAACGTAACTGTTCTTCAGCCACCTGTTCTCTCAAAAAGTGACACTTTATAGGAATGTGTTTGGTCCGTGAAAGCATCGTAGGATTCTTTGAGATAATAATTGCACTTGTATTATCACAAAATATAGTGGTGGGATGATCATATTCTACTTTTATATCTTTCAAGGTTTATCTCATCCAAAACACTTGAGTGCAACACGATGTTGCTGCAATATACTCTACCTCTATAGTAGATAGGGAAATTGATGCTTGTTTCTTGCTCATCCATGACACCAAGTTGTTACCAAGGAAGAAAGCTC
>VDFB02164956.1:15000-17734 GCA_007258455.2 Sequoia sempervirens | reverse complement strand
AAGTTGCTACTGAAAATAGATAGCCGATTGCGCCAAGCATTCCCTGATAACCAGAGGGAGCCATTCGGTGGTGTCTCCATCATCCTTTTTGGCGATCTTTCCTAGTTGCCAATTGTCATGGATATCCCTATTTATGCTTCACAATCATCGGCGGTAGCCTTATGGCATACTTTCATAGTCTCGGTCACATTGGACACTATTTTCTACCAAAAAGGAGACAACCCTTCCCAACAAAAGTTTCGGGAAATTCTTCTCCATATAAGAAATGGTGAGTCTCTCCACAATGACTGGGAAGAGCTTATGAAACAAACAAATAAAATTCTCTCAACCATAGAAAGAGAACAACTTGATGTTGCCGCACATTTGTTTGCCACAAATGACTTAGTCATGTTCCACAACAAAAAAATGATCAAGCAGTTAAACCTGCCCATAGCCATTAGTATTGCTCGAGTAGCACAACAATAAACATTTGATCATGGAGATGATGACGCTTCTCCCTGAACTACTACTTTGTGTTGGTGAACAGGTGATGCTAACAACAAATTTATGGATTCAAGTTGGCCTCGTCATTGGATCCCTTGGTCTTGTTATAGCTATTGTGTACAATGCGCATTGTAAACCACCAGATCCGCCTGACTATGTTGTTGTTCGCTTCCAAAATTACATTGTCCGACCATGGGACCCAAAAAATCTAGGAGACATCCCCATCCCAACTATATCTTGAGGTAGTAAAAAAAAAATCCCACTCACCATGGCATGGGGGATCACAATACATAAAGCACAAGGCTTAACATTGGACAGAGCAACGATAAACATAGGAAGCAAAGAGAGGAAAATGTTGACTTTTATAGCTATCTCTCATGTTAAATCAATTGAAAGACTCCATATTGATCTAGCATTCTCATTTGAAAGATACTCTAGGCTTAGCAACAACAAATACATTGCTAGACGTCATAGTGAAGAAGTGTCGTTGGAACAACTCCAACCCGTGCCAAATGCTCCTACCACCAGCTCATGCACTAGCTTATAGAAAAGGCTCTAGAACAATTACTCTTGCATTTGGTCCAAACTGTATACCATCCTCTTTTCAAGGATTTGTAAGCTAAATTTTACAGAACCATACTTTGTAATAATCTGTGCAAAATGGGTATAATGCCAAACATGGAAAGAGATAGTAGGCAAGAATAAGCAGAGGACAAGACTTTATTCAATGCTTTGCATCCTCTTTAGCTTTACACATTGAAGATAATTTTGTTCTTGTTTACTATCTTCTCTACCTTCAACAATATAGTTTTTGTGAAATTCAATATGCAAATATGCACCCATAAATATTAATTTGCTGACTTCCCATTTCAACAGTTTGTTGAGTCATACTTTATGTAAATGGCATTTAGAAGAATACACTCTTCTGTATATTCCACCTATTCATGTTCATCCAAATGTTTTTAAATTGCATGATGTCAATTCTTTATCAGCATACCTACAATTATCTTTCATCTGATTTTAACATGTAGTACTCTATACATACAATTCCAATTCTTACAAATTAATACATATGTAGATACAAACAACTTGAAGTGTCAACAATGCATAGAGATTCTAATCAGCAATAAGTAGAGCTCAAATTTTTTATAAGTCAATACCGTGTTTTGAACATTTCAGTATATTAAAATATATATGCACATACTCTACAAAACATTCTAATTTTTTTTTTTGTTCTATTTGACTAATAAGTTTAAAATTCTGCAACCATGTTGTGTTTTCTATTTTCTTTGCCTATATACCCTAACTTTTGACATTTGTGCTTCATGCTTTGCTTCCACAGACTCTTATCTCTTCTTGTTACCTTTTTCTATTAGCTTTATTTCATTCAATTAGCTGCAAATGTTTATGTACAAAATTCTCATTTTCCATCATTTCACTCTTTCACTCTTCCTCTATATTGCATTCATAAATATAGTCTTGTCTAGATTGCTTTTTGTTTTCCTCAATTATGATAAAAATCCATGCTATTTGTGACGGGTTGCTTGACCTTGTTTACAATGATGGCTTAGGTTGTTTGCCACGTGGTTTGACATCCGTGGAACTGGTCACCTTGTTCAGTGGAATTGCAATGGTAGGTTTTTGGCACCACCATGGTTGGTGCACCCCAACAATGTTGCTCGATGCCATGCAAGGGAGTACATGTAATATTTTTTGTTCTAATATAAGGATGTCTATTATTTTTCTTACATACTGAAATGATGCACTGTGTTGTTGGTTTCAGACGAAGGTACTCAACAAAGTTTCCATACACCTCCATTAGATACTAGATTGGAGAGCTTCCTAGCTGTTCCGGTCTGTAGACTACAGTGTTTCAGCTTCTATTATTGTTGTAAGTCATTTTCCAATACCTTCTTTCCATTCTATATGCATCTAACCAAACACATATATTTTAATATGTTCAAACAAAATGTTGCTTTGCAGTAATATCATTTTGGCCTCAATGCAAACATAGATGGAGAACGGGATATGAATCCCATGTGTTAGACAATTGGTACATGAAAGGCGGCCATAGCTATAAGCGTAAACAAGCTTTGTTTTATAGATTTGTATTTTCCTGAGCTATACATTCAACCCTTTTCTTCCTCCATTGTTAGATAGCCTCCATATATTTGTTACTTTATATATACATTCATGCACGGGTTCTTACATGCACTTGAATACAATAAACATTGTCTATTCTCCATATTAC